>APFE030448610.1:45540-80012 GCA_000404065.3 Pinus taeda | reverse complement strand
TCCAAGTCATGTAATTTATCGATGTTTCTAAAGGAAAAAGAGAGCACTGTATGGTCCAAGCTATTTAGTTTATAGCAGACCGGAATAAGCCCATGATGGCCTAATGATTCCTTTCTTCCTCCTTTCAGCTTGGTAGTCAAATAATTCAAAGGTTACAAGAGTAATAATGGAACAATAATATTATCTACATGCTATAAATGTCGATGGTTCTTTCCTTTTTATAGGACCCTAAATTAATAAGCATATATGACACTCAATCTTGCTTCACATGAGATATATTTAAAATATGGTAAGCTACCTCATTCTAGGGGGTAGATAAGTTATCTTTTTACCCCATTATTTTCTTCCAACAATTCTTCATTCTCAAGAAAGAATATTTTCTTGGAAAGAGTACCCTTCTTCCTTTCTTCCTTCTCCCAAGCTAACCTTCCTGGAATTCCAAACATATAACTCATAATATATATGGTTACAAAGATTTCAAGTCCCTTAACAATGTTGAAATGCTGATTTTCTCCAATACTTTGAAAATTCATGCCAAACTCCTTGGTTACCTCGTTACCATACCCTCTTAGTTTGTTAAAATAATCTATCAGTGATACCTTACAAAAGTCTCCACTACTTCAGGGTTCTAGTAGACCATAGATGGGTTTATAGGTTCTTTATTGTTAAACCTTTCCCCCATTTTTAAAAATCTATGTGCTATGCTATTATAAAAGAAGATCGTTGTATTGAGGCATCATGTACATGATATTGATAGAGAAATTTCTTTAAGGAATGGACTTAATTATACTTAGTAATGAAATATCCTTTTAAGAAAAGTTGGATAAAGGATAGTCACCTGAGCAATTTATCAATGAGTCTCTTACTCATTGAAGTAGGGTAATAACATATTTAAGTACTTCTAGGAAGTCAAAGAGTCAATGTATTTATTGAAGACCCTTAAGTGCATGTTACACTATGTTAAACTTGTATAAGAGTAAAATAAAATAACTCCAAGCAAATTCAAGTCCTCTCCATTCAATGACATCCTCATAGTAGCAAAAATGATGAAGAAACACCAAGGACAGACAATCCTCTATATATAGAGGTTTCCACTCCCTCATAATGACAATCACTCACCTCTTTGAAATGAGCGAGAAAGATAATTCAAGGAGAAGCAAATAAGGATTAATTTTAAGAAGTCTCCAAGTGAAGTTAAGAAAGAAGAAATAAAATCAAAGTTTTGGGATTGTTTCTAGGGAAAAGTAGAGTCACACGTCTCAGGAAAAGGAGGGAAGCGAGTGGGTATATCAGTAGCAAGATCACAACCAAATTCATATTTTTTTGGGCTAGAAACTTGGGCCTACAAGGCCTCCTACTCAAGAAAATAAGAATCTCTCTAAAGTGAAGGTGAAAGGACCTTAATTCACAAGGATACTTACCACACATGTCAGAATCTAGGGTTGTTGTACAATCACATCAATCTACATATACATCTCATTCAGAATATTTTTTTATCAAGAGAAAGGTATCTCCACGAGTAAAGGACGTCACTATGTGTACAATAGAAACATCCCATCTTGATCTCACATAAGAAAGGTCTATCTCCAGTTAAAGAATAGAGAAGGAGGACGAAGTGCTACGGAGAATTGTGTTGGAAGAAGGAAGACTAAGTACAAGGGAACAAAGTGCAGAAAGGATGAATGACTTGAATTGTGCTTGGAGGACATTCTAGTCAAGGGTCTAGGGTTTGATATTGATCAATAAGAAGCTTAAATAATAGAAACTTGCCAAAAAGTTTTCCTCTCTAAGAGAGAGAGGTTTTGGCCCTTGCAGAGAGCGAACATTTTGTGTTCTTGTTTCTTATGTTTTGGTAGCAGTTTGATGAAGTAAACAAACAGGCTAATAATAATAATAAAATCAAGCTAAGATAAATTGTAAAAGTACTTCACAAATCTCATATCATGTCCAAAAGAATCATATTATACACTATTTCCCTTGATTCTTCAGCATTGTATTAGAGCTAAGGTGACACATCAAGGAAAGGGCATCTCAAGAACACTCATCAAGAAATGACATATACAAAAGTTGAAGCATAAAATCATGAAGTCTCAATCTCATTAAGGACAAGAAAGGACTACAAGAAGAGCACAAAGAAAAAGGAGAAGCGTTTAGTATAAATTCACCTACAAGAAGAGGAAATCAAGGAGGGCCCTACATCAAGCCACACCACCTTCAAAAGGATCTCTACAAGCACAAGTCATCAAGAAATCAATAAAGTCCATCTGAAAAAATAAACTTGAAGAACATCAAGATCCAAGGAAGGCAAGCCATCAAGCATTCAAGAAGAAAGGAATTACACTACATCTCAAACTCTAACAAGAGTAAACATATGTCCCCTTCTGATGATACATCAATGTATTTTTGCAAAGAAAACAATAAATTAGTTTGGACCACTAAGTTCCGTGCATGGAAGAGGAGGACTCATTTATTTCTCAAGGAGAATGAACTTCTACAACACATCAAATGGAATATCACTATCCCTTATAAGGAACAAACTCAATCCTTAGACAAGTACAATAAGGAGGATACAAGATCTCAAAGGATTCTAATAGAATCCATCAAAGAGTCTCTCAATCCTTATGTCTCCAAACTTGAAACACGAAAATAAATCTATGAAAAACTAATAAAGTTATTCTCGGTAAGCAAAGTTGGAGAAGTGATATCTCTTCTAAATAATTTGTATGAGATGAAGATATCAAAGGAAGGAATATATCCATACTTCATGAATATCTCTAATATGAGGGACCAACTTCAAGAGCTAGGAGAAGTCATGTGAGAGAGAAATGGCAACTGTAATGCTCAATACTCTACCTGAGGATTGGGGCAACTTCACATCAATCACATATGCCAAGAAAGAAGCTACCCTACTAAGTGAATTATGGTCTCTATGCAAGACAGAGGAAACTAGACTCAAAGAAAAAGAGGTTGTGGGATCAAAGGAGTAAGCATTTGCAACCATGGCCAAGAAAAAGGGAAAATTTGGAAAATTTAGTCCACGAAGAACAAACAATAGAGATATGTCCAAAATCCAATGTTTTGGATCTCAAGAATATAGACACTACAAAATGAATTCTCCTAAACTTAAGAAGTACAACAACAACAACAGAAAAATGGAAGAAGCTCACATGACTCAAGAGGTGAAATAAGAGGACAAGAAGCAAAAGAAGGAATATCCTCGAGATCTCTACAATGACTAATTCTACTTCTTTACTTAAAGTCTTATTTCAAAGTTTTGAGTAGTATAGGAGCATTTAGTAATAGAATAAAACTGCATTGAAAGAAACATCTTCCAGAATCTAGAAGCATGATATACATAGAATTCAAAATACTCATGTAGAAAGAGCATTTAGAAATAGAACAAAATGCTTGGTTAGAAATAGCTTCTAGAATATAGGAGCATAGTGTACATATAGATCAAGATATTCATATAGAAGGAGCATATCTATTATAAGCCCTCATCCATGATAAAAGAATTCATGATCATGATTGTAAGTCGTAGAAGGTCACCATCTTTAAAAGAAAGAGACACTTGGAGGATGAGGATCTACAACATCCTATGACAATAATATTCAAAAGAAGGTTCATTAATAACAACAAAGGTGTCAACAAGAATTCCATTCAGGTAATACAAGGAATAATGATGTGTAGCCAAGAATGGATGAAGCAAAGAAGGGATACATTAATCAAGAAGGACCATCAAATGAAGCTGAGATTATCAAAGCATAATCAAAATGAGGTATGTAATCACTAAAAGATAAATTCATGTCATCTTGTATATTATCAAGTCATGGGAATACATCTAAGACATTATCATGTACAAAAGGATCTCTTTCACTGAAGACATACTCAATAGAATGTACAAGTCAACAAGAGAAGTGCTTAGATAAGGATCATAAGGTGGTTGACTACTCTATGAAGAAAGTGAAGAATAAATACTCTCCTAGGGAGTACAAGACTACTAAGACATGTGAAGAAGAAATGTTGACTAGTTCAAGCAAGCGGGAAAACAAGAAAGTTTCTCATGGGGAAGTATAAGGTTGTTATATAAAAAAACTCAAGAACAAGAAAATGAAGAAAGAGATCAAGCATGTGAAGAACACCATGGTCATCAGGAATAGCTATCCTACAACGTCCATTAAATACATCTCCCAAAAGAAGTTATGAGAACTCTGACAATAGAAGAAAAAGATCAAAGGACACTTGACACCTATAAAGGCCTTGGAGATATTAATGTGTAGATAGTTGATTCAACTCTAAGAAGATGTCATGATGAAGAGGCCATTTAAAAAAGACAATATCTAATGTTGAAGCAATTCAGGAAGAAATCCGGAGGGACTACCAAATCAAAGCATGGAAACAAGAAAGTACAGCTAAGCATCTATGCTATACTTATTATAAAAGCATGGAAAGATGACAAAGTACTAGCTAGATGATAAAAGAACCTAACACATATCTATAATGACACTTTCCATGAAGAAGTAATGACATGACAAGACAAGGATGAAAGTGATCAATGGTCAGTGCCCTACCAAGAAAAAGTTAGAGCAAAGACTTAATGACAAAAAAGAAGGAGATCAAGAAGTTGAAGGACCCACAAAGAAGAAGTTGTTGATGAATGGACAATTCACTAGCTAAGAGGGAGTTATAACAAGTTCCCAATTACAAAGGAACTTGGACAAGTACGTTGTCAGAAGATACTTGGGCATGTCTTCCTCAATTGAGAGGAAGTGATAGGCAGCACATTCTTGTCTTCACTTGGGAAGAAATAATGGGAGTATTGGGTAATCATCTAGCATTAGATACTCTTTGAGGATGTGTAGGGCATCCAAGAGAGAGGGAGATTTGTCAAGATATTGTTAATTCCCTTAAAGTTGAGATACATCTTGCAAACATATTGTAAATTCCTTAACTCTAGAACAAAAACATAAAAATAAGGTATGGACTACTAGTTTAATTAATGCTAGATGTGTCTTGAGGTTTTTTATTTGAGTGAGCTAGTTTGCTTCTATGCTAATTCTTTCAATTTGGAAGGTAAAGAAGTTCAAATAGTAGTTGAAGGAAAGAACCTAACTCTCCTTACAACCAAAATCATCATAAAAATGTTGTAATTTCCAAATCATAGTAAAAATCTAAAGCTTCCTCAGGTTGCCTCTTTTCTAGATTACTAAGGTTTATTAAAATATTTTAGGGTTCCCTTGGCTGAATGCCAACTAATATTTTAGAAACTAACACCTAGAGCCATAACTATTGAATGCCAACTAATATTTGAGCAACTAACACATAGAGCCATAACTATTTGTTTCTTTTTTTTAGCTATTTAGAAAATAAGACAAGGTTCAACCTCTCATCTTTTTAAGTTCTTCTAGAGGTATCAATACGTATTGTTTTTAAATGAAAGAAGTTATATTTGATCATGAAAAACTAATCCCAAATAATATTTCCTTCCAAATGGACAACTATTTAAGTTAGGTAAGAACTTAAAGTTTTTTTATAACTACATATTTGGAAGATTTTTTATAACTATATATTGATTTAATACTATGTTAGACTATTACCATTGAGAAACAGTTTAAATGTTTAAAATGAACCAATTCAATTCCACTATACATCACACAATCTTTACTTCAACAAATCAAAAAGGACATGAAATTTCTCTACCAGGAATCATAAAATGGGTAAGAAATGCATTAACACATTCATTCATTTTGAAATGAAAAAGAAAAAACGAGCTTGACAAATGAAAGCTTTTGAAAGATGGATTGACATTGAGTTTAATTCATTCCCCGAAAAAAATAAAAATAAAGGTGGTATTCATTTTATTGGTAATAATGAAAATAATTCGCGTTTCAAAGATGGACGGCCACACAATGACAAAGACCAACTTATAAATCCTTCACTCTCATTCGTTGTGTAACATTAACGTACGCACATGCATATGAAAAGCAGCAGCGTGCGTTCACAACACAGTATGCTGAAATAGTTTGTCGAAGGGACAAGTGTTGAAGTCTTTCAATTCACAGCCAACAGTATTACAGTGTCCATTCCCCATCTCGCCCTTATTTGTACTTACTGTCTCGAATGAATATCCTGACATTCGCATATAATTGTTATAGTGCAAGACTGAATGATAAAATTGATTAGAGTATGAATGATGCGCTGCGGTACAGAAATTGTCTTCGACTAAGAATTTGTGGACAGATTCCCTTCCCTGCCCTCTATTTTTATGGACAGATTCTTAAATTTCCTCTTCCCTGTTATGAACTTGTCGTAAAAAGACATTCCATGCGTTAATTTCAGTTACGGACAGATTCCCTTCCCTTCTCTTGCCTCCATTATTCTGCATCCATCTTATGAACTTAACATGAGAAGACATGTCATGCCTCACTTTCGTTCTGGAAATCACCCGGACATCAATGTCCCTAGATAACATCTCAGTAGGTTCTTGTCGCTATCACACCCCTCCAATAGAGCCAAAATCCACTCACAGGCTGTACCTCTGGACCTAGGTATAGTTTCAAATATGAAATCTTGCACCCAAACAATTAGTCCATTTATCATAAGTCTAGACTGATATACATCATCAAAAATTGATTAAGAAGTCGTTGTTACAGTAACGTGGTCAGAACGTTAGATAAATGTTCCATATTCCAATAACATTCGTAATTGCAAATTAAATATTAACTCATTTTTCTTGGATATCTTAATTTCTATTTCCTAAATAAATAATATTAAATCTCAAACGACCATTATTAACTTGGCCACTCTCAATCCATTAACCATGTGACTTGTTTTTTTATAGAGCCCTGACCTTGACCCCTAATTAGCTCTTAATGACCTAATTTTCGGTGAAAAAAGAATGTTTAATCCTATCACAACACTCACAATTAAACCACTACTCCCTTAACACAAACTCCAAACAACAACCCTCTCGTAGCTATCTCTCCTTATCCATAACCCATAAGTAATTAATCACTATAATAACCTACTAACTCTAACCTTTAATTAATCACTGTAATCCCTTAATAACCTACTAACTCTAACCTCTAACTTCTTAATCACTTGAAAACCTAACCCCTAACTTTAATGACTACCCACTTATATGTATCTTGCTAGTTTAACCTGATTGTTAACAACTAACGCACTAACTCTCCTAATATCAATCCCATAATCCATTAACCTAATTACCCTCGACCTATTGACGCCTTAATTCTAACCCATTGTTAACGTGTAACCCACTAACTATGTTTGATTCTTAAATTTGAAGTAGTCCTTACCCATAACCTATTAATTTGTGGTGGTAGAATTTGAAATTGAACAAAAGACGCAGAAACAAAGCCAAAATATAGCATTATGAGAATATGGCCACGAAGCTAAAATAAGTTTCATAAGAAGCTCAAGAAAATCCTAATTGTGAGAAGACAATTCTTAAATGATTAAAAGAGAAGGATAAGCCTAATTGTGAAAATATTATTTTAAATAATTTTGTTTGGCAAGAGATTTCCTTATATCGGGAAAATAAGGAGACACTTATTAGATTTGTAAATGGTCTTAATTTTTTTTGGAAACAAAATGTGTATACAGACTTGTTATTTAAATTTTTACATTGAAAGAGAATCAAATGAAGAGAACAAGAGAGAAAAAGTTACTAGATTTGTATATAGTCTTAAATTTTCTTTCAGAAAAAGCATATGTATAGAGGACTTGAAGCGAGAAATGTAAAACTTAAAAGGTTGTTAGGTTGTTGAAAAATTGCAATATATGACTAACATATATCAACAAAATTCACACACATATATATAATATAATGTAGTATTTAAAGAATAAAAATAAAGAAAGAAAAATAACTTACTAAACTTGGGACAATTAAGATGGTTTGTACATAACATGCTAAAACAAACTAAAATAAAACTAAAGGTAGATATAAACATGAACAAAGTAATGATGTGGGTAGGCACATAATTGACCCCTTAGTTAGGAAAATATTCGACTTAAAAGATTTGAAATCCTAGGTATTAGTAAATGTAATTTTGTCTTCCCATGGGGCATCATTAAAAAATTTATTGTTCAATTTGATTGGAGCTTCGAACTCATGTCTATAACTATTTTTGGCTCCAAAATAAGTTTTCCTACCTCATTTAACTTTAGTAATGTTGTTTGAGTTGAAATTTTCTAAGCAATAAACATTTTTAGAGAAGAGACATGAAAGATATTGTGAAAGGGGATGTGGATAACTCTAAGGCATATGTGCTCTTCTTAGTTTTGTTGACAAGTTTGTAGGGTTTCTAGAAATTTCACCATAAAATTTTCCTTCTTTTCTCTTCATGGGAAAATATTTTTAAGGATGAAATGAGAAAGTAAAACAAGGCACTAGTAGAAAATTATCATTATGAATTAATCTTATGAACTTCTTCCTTTATCTAATCTTGTGTCATTTTAATATTGTCTTGAAGAAGTTGTAGGTTGTTGTGAACCTTTTTTATATGTGTTACAATTGCTTGAACCCTAGAGTTAAAATGAACTAAGTGTTAAGGCTTGGTTGAGAAAAGTCACAAAGTGCTCTGAATGGATTCATTTTAGATGGTGTATGGTATGAATACTTATACGACCATTTAATCAATTGGGACCATCTATTTCGTTGTGGTTATTTATCAATTGAAATGGAAGGAAGACTAGATTTCTAGAACCATATTCAAAATTTTAGTTAGGCCATTTATTTTTAGATGATAAGATGAAATCAAGCCTCATTTAGTCCCCTCACACTGAGAGAAATATTTTTAGAAGTGACTAGAAAATTTAGGATCCCTTTCAAAGAAATTCACCTCTATGAAACAATGACGTATATGAATATCACTAAGGAAATGATCTACAACATACATAGCTTTGGAAGTTAATTGAATGAAGGAGTAATGGTCATATTTGGTAAATAAAATGGAAGATCATTTTTGAATTGTGCACTTTTCCAATAGGAGGACATTCAGGGTTCATAAAACCTTACCACTCGATGAAGTTGGATTTCTTTTGAGGCCTTAAAATTGATGTTCAAGATTTTGTCACTAAATGTTTGGTTTTCCAATGTAATAATGAAGGTAAATTTAAGAGCTCAAGTATTCTATAACTATTAGCCATAGAAAACCAACATTGGGAAGATGTCTAAATGGATTCATTACAATTCTATGAATGCTTAAAGGAAATAACATTTTCATGGTAATGATGGATTTGCTCACAAAGTATGCATGTTTTTAGTCTTTTTTTCATGATTTTAAAGCAAGTATAATACTTGCAATAGTCATGGAACTAGTTCCAAATCTATATGGAATCCCGAAGATTAATATAAATGGTAGAGAACCAATTTTCAATAGTATTTTTTGGATTAACTTATTTTCTTATTAATTACTAGATAAATTGATAGATCTTGTTACTATCTTTGATGTAAAGAGAAAAATAATATTTTGAATAATTTTTTAGAAGGAAATATTCATTATCTTGCACTTGATAAACATACATAATTGATTTACCATAGTAGAATGGTGCTAAAACACATACATCCATACATCATAAAATTGTCTTCATTTAAGGTAATTTAAGGAAACCACCCTCCATGTTATGAAACCAACTCAAAAAAAGATAGAAAAGATAGATCAACACCTTAGAAATAAGCCTCTTCGAGGGGACAACCTCCTTTACATTATAGAAATGAACAATTCTTGTATGATACAAATGAAAAGAGTTCCTTTCTATACATAGGAGTGTAAGGGTTGATAATATAATTAGAGCCGACATAACAATAATAATGTAAGGGAAAAATAATAACAATAGTCGGCTTCTATGGGGTACAATAATAACAATATGGGGACTACATGGGCACAAGAATATAATAAGGGGGTTGTACTAATAACAATAAGGGGCTACACTAGTAGTATAGGGACCTAACATGCCCCTCTCCTTCAAAAAGTGTTGTCCTCAACACTTCAGTAGTTCTTGATGCTCATGTATAAAATTATTGTCCTCCCATGTGGAATCTTTTGTAGATAAGTTCTTCCACTTGATGAGATACTCAGAAATTGATCGATTTCATAGCTGTCGGGTTCTTGCTTCTATGACTGCTCCACGGTCCAATATGATTTTTCCTTTCTCGTCAAGTTCTCGCAATATTGTTTGAATTGGGTTCTTTTGCAACTTTTGAATGAGTAGCGACAATTCTTCATCCTTCTTCCATTCATACCTTGTTTCATTTATCCAATCTCATTGGATAATAGAAATGGCACACAGCAATGCTCCCACATCCTCGTCCTTTCTTGAGAGTGTATCTGCCACAACATTTTTCTTCGCTTTTTTGTAGATGGTTTCAAAGTCATAACCCAACATGTTTGTGATCCATTTTGTTGCTCTTCAGAGGATAATATTTGTTCTAAAAAGTATTTAATACTATCATGATCCATTTTTATCTTGAATTGTCTTCCCATTAGCTAAGGTCACCATTTCTAAAGTGCGTGTCGTATTGCCAACATTTCCTTCTCATAGATAGCTTTCTCGAAGGACATTTGTTTATATGTATGTAACCATAAAAGTACCCAATTGCCTACATCAAAACTTATTTCAATGCGATGTTGATCTGCCTGTTGTTTCATTCGATTTTGCATCAAAGTGGCATTATCTTTTAAAAGTTGGAGAATTTGTTGTTGATGCTCGATGTGATCTTTCACTTCTTGAATCTTTTTCTTCTTGATACGTCCTCCTATATTGAGAGTTTGAGGAGTGGTAATTTCTTCCAGTGCATTACAAGATATAGTTGAATTCATATCTTGATGCTTTATGTGATATTTCAATTCTTGAACATTTTTCTTCTTGATATGTCCTTCTATCTTGATAGTTTGAGGAGTGCTAATTCTGGTCATTGCATTACAAGATATGGTTGGAGTCATTTCTTCCTTCTTGATGTGGTCTTTCACTTCTTGGACCGTTTTCTTCTTGATATGTCTTTCTATCTTAAGAGTTTGAGGAGTAGTAATTATTTCCAATGCTTTACAATATATGGTCGGATTCATTTCTTCTTTCTCTAGGGTTTGTTCCTAGTGTGTATACTATTCTTTTGATGTTTCTTGATCCTTTTCTTCCTCCTCTCCACAATCAATGTAAAATAATTTCTTCTCAGCACACTTATGACCTTTAATGTATTTTTTTATCACAATTGTAACAAAGTCCTTTTTCTCTTTTTTCTTTCAATTGTTGTGGTGTAACCCTGCATTGTTGTTGGAAGGCTAGGAGAAACAGCACTTCCATCTTTATAGTTGTGAGGGTAGACTTCCTTGTGCCATAATTTTTCCTTCCACTTTGTAACAAAGACCTTTTGCTCCTTTTTGTTCCAATTGTTGTGGTGTTCCTGTAAAGAAGGTGTTGCTCTTGGTATCCTCATAATGTGCTATAATTTCGTCCGTGAAAATTGACCACGTAAGAAATGGTTTATGAGAACAAAGCCCTTTATACCATAGAAATTGATCTTGTTCTAGATATGAAGATGCAATACATACCTTTTGTAACAGCGGTACACCATGTAGATCAAAATATTTCTCCATCCGTAGTATCCAATTTACTTGATCCTTTCCATCAAACTTCCTCATCTCAATTTTCTTTTTATTTTACAAGCTATCTTGAAACGACTGTAACTCTGTAATTTTAGATCTCCAAGTTTTGAAATTTGTTCATGTGGTAGCTCTCTAAGATATTTTTCTAACCCCACAAGTCTGATCAAAATTTGATTATCCAAGAAAGAGTTATGCAAAATCTCCCACAGTGACTTGATTATAGACTAATTCAGTAGAGTGAACCTGTATGATGTGCCATGTGTCACTGCTTCGACCTTAGTACCTGAAACTGATACATAGAAAACTATAGGCCATCTTCATTCTGAAACTTCATATGCAATTTCAATATGATTCTCAAGACAAAATTATGGCTATTTTCCCGCGGTCACCTATTTTGAATGTAATTTAGAGTCTACAAAAACCCTAACTTCCTCACATTGTATCTCCGCAAATATAGTGAGACAAACTCTAAAATTTTGAACTAAACTGCACAACTATTTTAGCGCAAATGGGTTTTTTTTAGCTTCTGAAATATTGCAGAAAAAAGTTATAGCGAAAATGGCACGATGACCTGTTTGGAGCAGCAAAACCTTAGAATCCATAGCTCTGATACCAAATGTTATGAAACCAGCTCACAAAAATAGAAAAGATAGATCAACACCTTAGAAATAAGCCTTTTTGAGGGGGCAACCTCCTTTACATTACACAAATGAATAATTCTTGGATGATACAAATGAAAAGACTTCCTTTCTATATATAGGAGTCTAAGGCGTCATAATATAATTAGAGCAAACATAACATAATAATGTTAGGGCACAATAATAACATTAGTGGGCTTCTATGAGGCACAATAATAACAATAGTAGGAATACATGGGCACAAAAATATAATAAGGGGGTTGTACTAATAATAATAAGGGGTTACACTAGTAGTATAAGGACCTAACACTCCATCCATCAGACCCTTGAAAGGGAAAGAAAAATTTCAAGGAGTGGAGGACCACATTTAGCACTGATAAGATATTCTTTGACTATTGAAGGAAAACTTGGCTATAGAAAATAATAGGATGAAACATGAGAAGCTATAGAGTTACAATGAGACTGATATCCCATATTACTATCAAATTTAGTTATCAACACAAGGTTTGTAAAAACTTAAGAGTTGTTGGGCACTATATGTGCAACCCAAAATATATTTTCCTTATGGTATACATACATATCCTAATGATCCTATTTGATGAAGGGAGAATGCAACCCAAGATTTTACTCTAATGGCTAAGGTGAAGGGAAACCAATTCATTTATGCTATCGAGATTTAATCTAATTGCAAGGAGATACTTCCCAAAAAACCTACTTGATTAATAAACAATAATTCATTCAAAAGAGATACTTCAAGTAAAGCAAGGTGACACTAGTAGATTAAAGAAACACATAATACTATGAATTTAAGTTGTATAATTCAAAGTACATGAAAGCATAAACACATAATTAAATTTAAAGAAAACTATCCATTTCCTAATTTTCCTTCTATTAGATGCCCTTTCCTAGTGCCACTTATGGTATTACAAGGAAAAAATGTGCATTTCTATTTCGAATATGCTAAAATTACAAGTTTGTGCAATTCTATAGGAACAATCATAGAGATATGGGAAACTCCATGTTGTTGTAAGAAACTACCAAACTGATTAAAGAAATTTGTAAATGAGTATCAAATTTCTTGGTTCCAATAAAAATATTTCAACTGTAACTTAGAAAAAAAACATAAATCAATTTTGTGCTTGAGGAAGTAACATTCTATAAGATTTAACATTCCCGGAGGAAAAGAAACACATGCAAATCTGAAATTTTTATATCAACAATTGTAAACAAATATAGAAACCTAAAATAAGACTAAGAAAGTAAACTATTGAGGGATTCTTCAATTCATTTGGGTGGTCCCTCCCCAAGGCACTCAAGAACCTAAGAAAATAATCAGTAGTGAAATGAAAAGGAAACTTGCATTAACATAGAAAAACTAAATACATTGTTCAAATGTATGAAATTGTTCTTGTGTGTAAATTTAGCTTCAACAACAAAAGGAAAAAAAATATTCCCTCTTGTTTTTTGGAATCATGAATTTATGAAATTAGTAGGGAGTAGTTCCACTTGATAGATGGCAATAATTTTCTCCAAAAATCTTGAAATTGAGGGAATTGTTTTTTCGTGGAGTCCACTACACTCGTAGAATTTAGCTCCACTTATGATGTGGCCTTTATAACTTGAGCATCCTTAGTTCTAATGTTGTAAATATTTCATTTAATATCCCTATTTATTTGCAAATGTATTGGTAGAGGATTCCTTGCATCATATTTTCATACCAATGGACTTCTATTGGCAAAATCCCCAAAAACATAAGCATGGACATATTGCTTAAGTAACCTACTTAACTTCATGGTTCATAACATAAAATAAAAAAATAAAAGAACATATAAAAAAGGTCAAAATATAAATGTTTTATATGGAAATAATATTGTACATGGGTCCTCAAAATATGCATTACCAACATCCATCACACCCCCCTACTTGAATGTTTTCCAATCCTTGGGAAAATGTACCTTCTATTCCTACTTTTCCTTTCATTACTATTCATGGTCATGTTGTATTTTTTATTCTCATCTAATATTACAATACATATATATTTGTTTAGTTCTCCTTGATGATAAATGCATACCACTTCAATTCTCTTATATTATTTCTCCTCTTTTTTTTTATCAGAGTATGATTTTTTTTTAAGCAAGAGGGCTTGGTTGAACTTTAGACCAACCCATCTTGTACCCATGGCTTGAATAAATATATCATATAGTGTATCCCTTCCTATAACAACATATACATCCATAAGAGAATGAGGATTCCTCATTTGAAGGTTGTAAGGAAAATATTTACATGTTCTTTGAAAAGCTAAGGTGGCCTCATTCCCCAGTAACCTAAGTGGATCGTCTAGATGTGAGACAACTTTCTCCTACCTCCCTATCCAAATAGGAACAACCATTTAACCAAAATAAAGCAATTTCATGATGTTCCAAGATTACTTCTAGTTTGGCAGGTTTGACTCTAATGCATATGGAGCTAGACAATTCTTCTTCATTATATTTCTTCATCTCCTTAATCATTAATTCTTCATGCCTTAGCCATAAAGCGAGGACTCTTAGTTTCACATATCCTATATAAGTGTTAGGGTCTCAAGTATGTGGATGACAAAGTATAATGTTAGGAAGGTACAATTCACATAATTATCCCTTTCCTCCATATTTCTATATTGATAGACATGCACTAATGTTTGTAATGTTTGAAGGTTGAAATCCCCTTGTTGTGTTACGCTAGTAATTTGGTCCTTTCACCTTTGTTCCTTGTAGAATAAAGAATATGTATTATTAGTTGACCTATGTTCTACCATTTCTATTCCTAAATGGGCTACTGCTCCTAGGGATTCCTCTAATGTTTGAATGATAATTCCTTTGATGCCCACTTCATTTTTAGTTTTTTCAAATTCTCATCTTAGTAATTATTTTTCATTACGAAATTGTTGATTTTTTATTTCCTCTTATAAAACTAATATTGTCGTATATTCCCTTAGTTTCATTAGCAAATCCTGTAGTTTTACACAATCTCCCATCCCTTTCTTTATGACAATTATTTTCCACTTGTGTGCTTCAATTCTCTATTTTTCATCTTCCAACATAGCATGCAGTAGAAGGAATATAGAAGTAATATTTCATAGGCTTGTATTATATGTTGTTCCCATGTTTCTTTTCCTTTTAATGTTAAATTGTGCTAGATGAGGTACTTCCTTCTTTACTATAGGTGACTTTATAGGTCTAGGTCAATCCTTAATTTGTGCCATTGTAGTAGAAGATGGCTCCATTTTATTAGAGGCCCTATGATACATATTCCTCTTTCCTATATATATATGACGGTAAAAATATGCAATTGGTGTGTTTCTTTTAGTATTTTGACTTGTACTTAACTTAATTAGGATGGTAGTAACCTTCTTGTCTAAGGGTTCAATTTTAACCCATTTCTTTGTCTTCTACTTAGAGGGATTTGGAATTATGAGTTTTTGTTTCCCTTTCTCTATAATATCTTACTCTTTAATTACTTCTATGTTTCCAAGTCATGTAATTTATCGATGTTTCTAAAGGAAAAAGAGAGCACTCTATGATCCATGCTATTTAGTGTATAGCAGATGGGAATAATCCCATGATGGCCCAATGATTCCTTTTTTCCTGCTTTCACCTTGGTACTCATATAATTCAAAGATTATAAGAGTAATTATGGAACAATAATATTATCTGCATGCTATAAATGTGGAAGGTTCCTTCCTTGCTATAGGACCCTAAATTAATAAGCATAGATGACACTCAATCTTGCTTCACATGAGATATATTGAAAATATGGTAAGCTACCTCATTTTACGGGGTAGGTAAGTTATCTTTTTACCCAATTATTTTCTTCCAACAATTCTTCATTCTCAAGAAAGAATATTTTCTTGGAAAGAGTACCCTTGTTTCTTCCTTCCTTCTTCCAAGGTAACCTTCCTAGAATTCCAAACATGTAACTCATAATATATTTGGTTACAAAGATTGCAAGTCCCATAACAATGATGAAATGCTGATTTTCTCCACTACTTTGAAAATTCATGCCAAACTCCTTGGCTACCTCATTATATACCCTCTCATTTTGTTAAAATAATCTATCAGTGATACCTTTCAAAAGTATCCACTACTTCAGGGTTCTAGTAGACCATAGATGGGTTTGTACGTTCTTTATTATTAAACCTTTCCCCCATCTCTAAAAATATATGTGCTATGCTATTATAAAAGAAGGTTTTTGTATTGAGGTATCATGTACATGATATTCATAAAGAACATTCTTTAGGGAATGGACTTAATTATAGTTAGTAATGAAATATCTTTCTAAGAAAAGTTGGATGGAGGATAGTCACGTGAGCAATTTATCAATGAGTTTCTTGCTCATTGAAGTAGGTCAATAACATATTTAAGTACTTCTAGGAAGTCAAAGAGTCAATGTATTTATTGAAGACCCTTAACCACGTGTTACACTATGTATAAACTTGTATAAGAGTAAAATAAAATAACTCCAAGAAAATTCAAGTCCTCTCCATTCAATGGCATCCTCATAGTAGTGAAAATGATGAAGAAACACCAAGTCAACCTAAAGGATGGACAATCCTCTATATATAGAGGTTTTCCACTCCCTCATAATGACAATCACTCACCTTTGAAATCAACTAGAATGATAATTCAAGGAAAAATGAATAAGGATGAAGTTTAAGCAATCTCCAAGTGCAGTGAAGAAAGAAGAAATAAAATCAAACTTTTGGGATTGTTTCTAGGGAAAAGTATGGTCACACGTGGGAGGAAAAGGAGGGAAATCTACAGGTATATCAGTAGCAAGATCACAATCACACATTCATATTTTTTTGGGCTAAAAAATTAGGTTTACAAGGCCTCCAACTCAAGCGAAGAAGACTCTCTTTCAAGCAAAGGTGAAAGGACCCTAATTCACAAGGATACCTACCACACATACCAGAATCTAGGGTTGTTGTGCAGTCACATTAATCTACATATATATCTCAATTACAATATTTTTTTATCAAGACAAAGGTGTCTCCACAAGTAAAGGACATCACTATGTGTAGAATAGAAGCATCCCATCTCGACCTCACATAAGCAAGGTCTATCTCCAGTCAAAGAACAAAGAAGGAGGATGAAGTGTTAGGGAGAAATGTGTTGGAAGAAGGAAGGCTAAGTACAAGGGAACAAAGTGAAAAAAGGATGAAGGATTTGACATGTTCTTGGAGGACATTCTAGTTGAGGGTCTAGGGTTTGGCATTGATCAATAAGAAGCTTCAATAATAGAAACTCACCAAAGGGTTTTCCTCTCTAAGAGAGAGGGGTTTTGGCCCTCACGGAGAGCAATCATTTTGTATTCTTGTTTCTTATGTTTTGTTAGCAGTTTCATGAGGTAAACAAACACAAAAATAATAAGAAGAACATCAAGCTAAGATAAATTGTAAAAGTGCTTCACAAATCTCATATCAAGTCTAGAAGAAACATATTATACACTATTGCCATTGATTCTTTAACATTGTATTAGAGCTAAGGTGACAGATCAAGGAAAGGGCATCTCAAGAACCCTCATCAAGAAATGACATCTACAAAAGATGAAGCATCAAAACATGAAGTCTCAATCTCATTAAGGACAAGAAAGGACTACAAGAAGACTATAAAGAAAAAGGAGAGGCCTTTAGTATAAATGCACCTACAAGAAGAGGAAATCAAGGAGGGACCTACATCAAGCCACCCCACCTTCAAAAGGAAAAGCTATACAAGTACAAGTCATCAAGCAATCAATCAAGTCCATCTGAAAAAATAAACTTGAAGAACATCAAGATCGAAGGAAGGCAAGCCATCCAACCTTCAAGAAGAAAGCAATTCCACTACATCTCAAACTCTAACAAGAGTAAGTATATGCCCCATTTTGATTATACATCAATGGATTTTTGCAAAGAAAACAATAAATTTGTTTGGACCACTAACCTCCCTGCATGGAAGAAGAAGACTGATTTACTTCTCAAGGAGAATGAACTTCTACAACACATCAGATGGAATATCACTATCCCTGATAAGGAACAAACTCAAGCCTTAGCCAAGTACAATAAGGATGATACAAGATCTCAAAGGATTCTAATATAATCCATCAAAGACTGTCTCAGTCCTTATGTATCCAAACTTGAAACATCAAAAGAAATCTATTGCAAACAAATAGAGTTATTCTCGGTAAGCACAGTTGGAGAAGTGATATCTCATCTAAATAATTTGTATAAGATGAAGATATCAAAGGAAGGAATATATCCATACTTCATGAATATCTCTAATATGAGGGACCAACTTCAAGAGCTAGGAGAAGTCATGTGTGAGAGAGAAATGGTAACCATAATACTCAATACTCTACCTTAAGATTGGGGCAACTTCACATTAAGCAGATATGCCAAGAAAGAAGCTACCCTACTAAGTGAATTATGGTCTCTTTGCAAGATAGAGGAAACTAGACTCAAAGAAAAAGAGGTTGTGGTATCAAAGGAGTAAGCATTTGAAACCATGGCCAAGAAAAAGGGAAAAATTTAGAAAATTTATTCCACGAAGAACAAACAATAGAGATATGTCCAAAATCCAATGTTTTAGATGTCAAGAATATGGACACTACAAAATGAATTGTCCTAAACTTAAGAAGTACAACAACAACAAAAGAAAAAGGGAAGAATCTCAAATGACTCAAGAGGTGAAATAAGAAGACAAGAAGCAAAATAAGGAAGATCCTCCAGATCTCTACAATGACTAATTCTACTTATTTACTTAAAGCCTTCTTTCAATGTTTTGAGTAGTATAGGGGCATGTAGGAATAGAATAAAATTGAATGGGAGGAAGCATCTTCTAGAATCTAGAAGCATGATATACATAGAGTTCAAAATTCTTATGTAGAAAGAGCATTTAGAAATAGAACAAAATGCATGGTTAGAAATAGCTTGTAGAATATAGGAGCATAGTGTACATATAGCTCAAAATATTCATATAGAAGGAGCATACCTATTATAAGACCTCATCCATGATAAAAGAATAAGTGATCATGATTGTAAGTCCTAGAAGGCCACCATCATCAAAAGAGGAGACACTTGGAGGATGAGGATCTACAACATCCTATGACAATAATATTCAAAAGAAGGGTCATTAATAACAACAGATGTGTCAACAATAATTCCATTCATGGAATACAATGAATAATGATGTGTAGCCAAGAATGGATGAAACAAAGAAGGGATACATCAATCATGAAGGACCATCAAATGAAGACGAGATGATCAAAGCAGAATCAAGATGAGGTATGTAAGCACCAAAAGGTAAATTCATGTCATCTTGTATATTATTAAGTCATGGGAATACATCTAGGACATGATCAAGTACAAAAGGATCTCTTTCACCAAAGACATACTCAATAGCATGCACAAGTCAACAACAGAAGTGCTCACATAAGGAGCATAAGGTTGTTGACTACTCCATGAAGCAAGTGAAGAATAAATACTCTCCTATGGAGTACAAGACTACTAAGACATCTAAAGAAGAAATGTTGACTAGTTCAAGCAAGCGGGAAAAGAATAAAGTTTTCTCATGGGGAAGTATAAGATCATTATATAAAAAACTCAAGAACAGGAAAATGAAGAAAGAGATCAAGCATGTGAAGAACACCATGGTCATCAAGAATCACAATCCGACAAGATCCATTAAATACACCTCCCAAAAGAAGGTATGACAACTGTGACAAAAGAAGAAAAAGATCAAAGGACCCTTGACACCTATGAAGGCCTTCGAGATATTAATATGTAGATAGCTGATTCAAATCTATGAAGATGTCATGATGAAGAGGCCATCTAATAAAATCACTTTCTAATGTTGAAACAATTCAGGATGAAATCACGAGGGGCTACCAAATCAAAGCATGGAAACAAACAAGTACAACTAAGCATCTATGTGACATGTATTCTAAAAGCATAGATAGATGAAAAAGTACTAGCTAAGTGATAAAAGAACCTAACACATATCTATAATGACACTTTTCATGAAGAAGTTATGACTTGACAAGACAAGAAGGAAAGTGATCAATGGCCAGTGCCCTAGCAAGAAAAAGTTAGAACAAAGACTTCATTACATAAAAGAAGGAGATCAAGAAGTTGAAGGACCCATGAAGAAGAAGTTGTTGATGAATGGACAATTCCCTAGCTAAGAGGGAGTTATAACAAGTTCTCAATTACAAAGGAACTTGGACAAGTACCTTGTCAGAAGATACTTGGGCATGTCTTCCTCAATTGAGAGGAAGAGATAGGCACAACATTCTTGTCTTCACTTGGGAAGAAATAATGGGGGTATTGGGTAATCATCTAGCATTAGATACTCTTTAAGGATGTGTAGGGCATCCAAGACAAGAGTCTTAAATAGGACCGATATTATTTGAGCATTGGGAACCCAAGACAAGAATAGTCGCCAAAGGTCATACTCAGTGAACAACTAGGTGGGTATGTACCTTGAGAGACAATGACTAAGGTGTCTATAAGTCATTGGTCTCACCAACATTGTGCTCTGATATAATGAGAGATAGAGTTGTTAGTCAAGGCCTTGATGTGGACAATGTTGGTTACTATGATGTTATAACAAATGAATTGCCCATCTAGGTTCTCTTATGTGAATTCTTCAAGGTTGAAAAATAGCAGAACACCTTGTAATGAATTATGAATACCTCCCTAGTTAAGAGAGAGTGTTGAAGAAAGTGTAACTAGGTTTGGTCATCATAAATGTACTTTTGATATTTGTACGTATTCAGAAAAAAGAAATATTATATTTATCAATGAGTTATTGCTCATTGAAGTAGGTCAAGCACATATTTAAGTGCTTCTAGGAAGTCAAAGAGTCATCATATTTATTGAAGAACCTTAAGGGCATGCTACACTATGTATGAAATTGTATAAGAGTCAAAGAAAATATCTCCAAGCAAAGTCAAGACCTCTCCATGCAACAACATCCTCATAGCAACAAAAATTATGAAGAAACACCAAGTCATCCTATAGTCAAGATGTTAGCCTCAAGTCAGCCTAAGGGAGGGACAACCCTCGATATATAGAGGTTGTCCACTCCCTCATAGTGACAATCACTCACCTCTAAAATCAGTGAGCAATAGAAGTAAAGGAAAAAAGAAGAAGAATGAAGTTTAAGGGGTCTCCAAGTGTAGCGAAGAAGCAAGGAAGAAAACAAAAGTTTTGTAACTATTTCTAGGGAAAATTGTAATCACACGTGTGAGGAAAAGAAGGGAATTATGCAGGTATATCAGAAACAAGATCACAGTCACACATTCATCTTTGCTTGGGCTAGAAACTTAGGCCTACAAGGCCTCCTACTCAAGAGAACAATACTCTCTCTCAAGGGATGTTGAAAGGACCGTAATTCACAAGGATACCTACCACATGTGTGAGAATCTATGGATCCTATACATTCATATGAGTCTACATATACATCTCAAGAAGAATCTCATTTGATCAAGAGAAAGGTGTCTCCACAAGTAAAGGACATCACTAATTATATTAGAGAAGCGTCTCATCTAGAGCTCACATAAGCAAGGTCTATCTCTAGTCAAAGAGCAATGAAAGAGCACAAAGTGTATACCGAAAGAAGGAAGGCCAAGCACCATGGAACAAAGTGCAGCAAGGAGGAAGGACTTGAATTGTGCTTGGAGGACATTCTAGTGAAGGGTCTATGGTTTTGCATTGATAAATAAGAAGCTTCAATAATATAAACTTACCAAAGGGTTTTTCTCTCTAAGAGAGAGAGGTTTTGGCCCTAGCAAAGAGCTAATATTTTGTGTTCTTGATGAAGGGGTGACCTGCATCTACCAGGATCTTTTATGCTCATGCCATTACACATGTACACTTCAAACAATTTCTCTAATCAATCTCAATACACAGCAATTTCATCTACTTTTGAAAGCTTCTTTGTTACAAAACAACAATGGTTATGAGACCATGATTAACACATATCATCCCAAATAACATACTTTCATCATACCTCCTTTCCATTTCATAGGAATTTTATGAAATTCAAATCTCAACTCTTAAATTATAACTTTATACAAAAGTTCAATTTCAATCCATGTACATACGCTTTCTCACCCATCATTCAATTACTAAATCAAATCGTGTACATATACCTTTTTAGATCGGATTTCACAATCACAGTTCTCAACCAAACGCGCCCTCGTTATCATTGTACATGTGTATCATTGGTTTTAAAATGAGCTTGCATCCTATCTTATTTCATCGATCTCTATGCTTACTGTTATACACCCGAGCTATGCTATTTCACTGTCCTCCTGCCAAGGTATTAATATGCAGATCATCATGGATCACCTCCGCTTGATTGCGCCCTTCTTTTTTACACAACAATGCCCCACTTATACCCAACTGTGACCATGCCTGAGGTATTAATGTACAGTTATGTATATATCATTACAATCCTCTCCGCCAGCAGTTAGACAATATATGAGTATGCCGCAGACAGAAATCATGAATACGCACACACTCAATACAAACAATATATATGTGGCTGCACAACAACTCAAATACGCACAATAATTCCCAACTAATGAATATCACATGCAACAATTATAATCATAATCCAGCCTTCATACTTGTTTATGGTGCGCGCGCCAACAACTTATACACAGATTTAAGCTCATGGTTCAATGAGTCCACGACTATTATCAATTCAAATCCATTAATACGGGTTTTGTTGTCCTTACAACAAGGCACAGAACTGTTATATGATACGACTACGCACAACACTGGTATTCCGCCTCCATGAGAGCAGAAAAAAAAATATTAATGGAACCACGTGCTCCATTCATTGACAGCCAACTCCGCCACTGTCGCCCAATTGTAACGGATCTGCCCTTCGATTCAATTCTTGAACCTCTATACAACTCTCTGCACGCGTTACGCTACGCCAATCTGTGTTACTCCATAGTTCATTATACCATATAAATTTTAACTACGCCCATGCTTACAGGTTTATCCAATAACAAACACAGTTTATGTATACCAATTATAAACACTTACGCCATATGAAAGCTATGAAATTTTCAAACCTTACAGCGAATTTAAAATATCTCCCTCGACAATATAATCTTCCGTTCATTACATAAGAGGAAGACTTTCATAAAATAATACTGGCATCGCCTCCCCTCTCTGCTGAGAGCTTAGCTTTCCTTTTTATTTATAATTAAAGGATAGGCCTTCTCGGTCCTTATCCGATACAAAAGCAGGCTTTTTCTGTTTACATAAAGATTTAAATCTTGAAGCTTTTTCCCACTCTTATCCTGAAAAACATAGAAGTTCTATCCCAATTCCTTTTCCTAAACTATATCCTTTTATTTAGAAAGAATATTTACATAAACTTCAGTTCCTATTTTATTAAAAATAACAAAATTATGACACCCCCTTTTTATTCCATATTTACAAATGAAGAGGGTCTTGATGCTCCTGCATCAGTTCTTCTTTCTTATGTTTTGGTAGAAGTTTGATGAAGTAAACAACCACACTAATAATAAGAAGAAGATGAAGCTAATATAAATTGTAAAAGTACTTCACAAATTGCATATCAAGTCTAGAATCCTACTATACACTATTTCCCTTGATTCTTCAACAGTCATGTGATAATGAGTGAGATCGTGTTAGTAATGACAATGACCATATAACATCCAATATCCTGTATAGGAATGAGTAAGGCTTTGAAATATTTGGTTAGGCTGAGGGAATTCCAAATAGCTTATCTGCGTGGATTTTTGATGTTTTAAATGACCTATTTTAAAGGTTTAAAAACAACTATTATGATTGGTGCATAGGTGCATAGTTCATGGTGATTGCACTGTCATTCTAATGATTTTTTTCTAATCGTCATCTATCTTACCATTATACTTACCCAATTGTTGATATCATATGTTATAGTGGAATATTTTCTACTAATTACAATACACAATTTTATGTCACTTTCATTTATGTATGACATGGGTGATTAGAAATGTTATTTCAGTATTATTGGGCTATGATTTTCTTGCTACCACCTTTTCTATTTTTAACCTTATAACATACCACTGAGAAATGGCAACAATAAATTCCAATTTAAATTTGTCCTTGAATTTAAACTGAGAATTAAAATAGAATTCTATTTTTATAACAACTTGTAATTTCGAGTTGGAAGTCATTTAGAAGTCATGTATATCTTCTCTGTAAATTGTAGGGGTCTAGTATGAGTTTAGATTGAGTTGTAATTAGATAACCCATTTTACCAAGTTATAGACAATTAAATTAGTTCTAACTATTTATAGAACTAGTAGATCATTAGTGGTCAGTTAGTGCATTGAACATTCTCTCATTGGAAACTCATGCATGTCAGTTCTAAGAAAGACCCAGTTGAGACTAGAGCGCAGGGATAATGTACTATTAGTTATATGATTTATTGAGGTGTATAGATCATGCATGAAATCAGGAAGTGGGCCTATATTGGATTGCACAATTTTGGAAGCATTGGATTCCCATTAATATGGGTTATTCAACCTAGGAATTACGGAAGGAAATAAGGAGCTTCGTAGGAAGTGGAAATTGGCTAAGTGTTGGCTAAGAGCGGGCTTGTGAGGCAAAGAGTTTAGCATACTTGTGTGAAGTGTTTCTAGTGAGAAAAAGCTTTGTATCTTCCCTCATGTTTATGATTAATGTAATATTAAGAGGTGGGGTTGTGAGCAGTGGCTTTCCCCAGAAAAAATTATTGTGGTATGTGCCATTGATTTGTCTTCTTCTTGTTCATATTGTTTTCATTGATCTATTGGCTTCCATTGGTTGAAAGTAGAAGTAGATTATTGTCTCTTGTTTTAGTATTTACATAAGCTTGGGAATCTACAGGAAAATCTACATGGTATTGGAGCTAAAGACAGTATACTAGAGGATATTTCATTTTTTTGAGTTTTGGGTTACAGGTCAAATTTGAATTTGCAATACATACTACAGGATCAATAGATGACATTCTATGGTTTTCACCTCGAGTATACCTTGGAAGGAAGCTAGAATTGTATAGCTTGGATAGATAGAATGGAGGCTATGCTAGAGGATAATGGCTTGAAGGAATTCATTGATCAAGGCATTCCTAAGCCAACAACAACAAATTCATAGAGTCTGTCCTAATGGAAGAAATTTGTAGTGAAGGCGAGGCAGATAATCCTTGAGGGAGTTCGAGAGCACATTGTCTCAAGTCTCCATGGCAAGGAAAATTTTTATGCTATGTGGAAATCTTTGAAGGACTTATATCAGAACAATAGTGACCAAAGGAAATTGGTACTAAATGATAAACTGCGAAAAATAAAAATGGAGAAAGGTGAGACTATTCCAAAATTCTTGACCAAGTTCACTCAATGTGATAATGAACTTGGAAATCTTGGAATCATGGTTTCTGAGGATGATATGGTGAGTCTTGGTCTTCTAGGACTCCCAAAGAGTTGGTATAGCTATCAAGACTCTGTCAATGGTTGGGAGAAGCTTGCAGACTGGAAATGACTGAGGTCAAATTTGATGCCAGAGGAGATTGGGAGGAACAACATGGATGTCTCTTCATCAAAGACTGATGATGAAGAGAACTATGGAATAGCGATTAAGGAAAATAAGGGGAAAAGGAAAGATTTCCATTACAAATTAGCTTCTTTCCATGGAGGTAAGAAGAAAGACATGAAAAAAGTTAAGTGCTTTCATTGTCATGAGCTGGGCCATTTTGCTACAAATTATCCACTCAAGAAGTCCAAGAAGAAGTCCTCAGTAGGAGCGGTGGGAGAAGCTTTGGCCTCTCAATTCAAATTTCACTTTTCCCTTATTGCATGCATGGTGTCATTAATAATCGGAAGTGTATGGTACTTAGATATTGGAGCTTCATTCCACATGACTGGTGACAAGGAGTTATTTAGTGACCCGGAGGAGAAATATCTATAGATGCATATCGAGATGGGTGACAACGAGAGGTATAGTGCTACTGGATTGGGCACAATTACTTTTCAGAGGGAGCATGTGGCTCCATTCACCTTGAAGAATGTTATGTATGCTCCCATGCTAAAGAAGAAGATGATATTCATTACTTTGATTAAGGATAGAGGCTATGATGTGATCTTCTCAAAAGGAAATGCGTTCCTTCGATACATAGCTAGGAGTCAAGTAAAGAATATAGGAATTTAGGTGAAGAATATCTATAAGATGGAGGTAGAGGATTGTGTTGATTTGAACACGAAAGAAGAGATGATGTAGAGATGAGATGTTGGCAAGTTGTGGCATAGAAGATTATGTAACTTTCATCATGGGGCTTTGAAAATTATGTGGAAGATCTCTATGGTATTCCTAAAGGTACGCTAAAGAACATTGAAACATGTAAGGGGTGTACTTTGATTAAATACACCAAGTATTTTCTTTCACGATAGAGACAGTCGATCAAAGGATTTTCTAGAGTGAGTCAATCCAAATGTGTGTGGACCATTGTCGACAACATCCATGGCCAAACACTGGTATTATGTTATATTTTTTGATGACTTTTCTCGAAAATGCTCGATATGTTTCATGGAGAAAAAGGGTCAAACCTTCACAAGGTTTTGTGAGTTTAAAGCATTGATGGAGAAAGAGTTGAGAAAGAAGGTTAAAGATCTACAAAGTGATAATGGTCGTGATTATGTCTCAAATGAGTTTAAGAACTTATGTGTAGTAGAAGGAATTAAATGGGAGTTTATGGTACCCCATAACCCTCAGATGAATGGGGTGGCTAAGAGGAAGAACAAAAGCATAGTAGGGTAAGATATATTGATGTTGCATGATCAGGGTCTCCCAATACACTTGTGGGTTGAGGCATGCAACATAATAGATTATGTTCAGAATCGTATCCCACATCGGATACTTGGGATGAAGACACCAGAGGAGGCTTATTTCGGTAAGAGGACAAATGTTGGTCACATTAGGATTTTTTTGTCATTGGTATAGTTCCATGTGACCAAAGATGCACGGAAGAAGCTTGAGATGACAGCAAATTTGGGGATATTTGTGGGGTACACTGATACACCTCACAACTATCAGGTGTACCTACAAACCAAAATGACCACAGTGGTTCACAGGGCTATCAGATTCGATGAGGAGAAGGCAATGTGATTTTCTCTTGAGAGGGAGCTTCAACTACACATGGTTGAGGAGATTTTAGCTCCTAAGATTGAGAAGCCTCAAATTGATGTGGATAATCTACATGTAAAGGATCCGAGAGTGTAGACATCCACTGAGGAAGAGTCTTCGAGACATGGGAGAAAGCACACCAGAGAGGCGGATAGATTGTTGTGAGATGCTAGAGATAATGTGGGAGCACCCACATCATAGCGTAGGTAGAGGAGGTCACCTGATAGGTACACGAGATACATGGATCTTATGAGATGATGTGTTGTGAAAAGAACCATGTTCCTTTGAGGAATGAGTGCAACAACTGAATTGGGTTGATTTTATGGTGGAGGAATATAACTCCATGGTTTGTAACAGTGTTTGGGATGTGGTCCCAAGACTAGAGGAAAAATCCATGGTGAGATCACGTTGGCTTTACAAAGTAAATAAAGCTGCAGATGGTAGTGTGGAAAATCATAAGCCTATATTTGTGGCCCATGACTTTTCATAGGTACAGGGGATTGACTATAATGATAGTTTTTCTCCTATTGCAAGTTACTCATTGATCAGATCTATATTGGCACTATCAACGCAGATGGGTTGGAAGATACATCATATGGATGTGAAGACAACCTTCCTTAATGGAATGTGTTATCACTCAGCTGGGACAGGTTGGGCTATATCAACCTTCAACCAAATGTAACTATTTTAAACCATCTTTAGACTGGAAGTTAGTCGTTCCAATCTGAGAAGGCTCTCTCAAAATATTTATAAAATGACTTGTGATAAACTCAACTTTCATATAACTCTGATCTCTTTTTGTGATTTTGTAGGTGAAAAAATGTGATGACTCTGACCAGTGGGCATGGAGTCAAGTTAAAATATATTATGATCAACAACAGTGTTTAATGGAATTTGAGGCATCTATGGCTTTAAAATTAATACAAATGAACACTCACAGTGATACACAGTAAATAAAGGAAATTCGAGTTGTATGACAGATTTCCAAGTAACCAAGATACTATCTAAAACTAATAACAATAGAATAAAAAAGAAAACCCATAAAATATGTAATAAAAATCTAAGGTACAAAAATACAGTGTCGTAGATGTTCTATTACAAGAACAAAATATTAGAGAAGGCTAGTTTCTCACATTCCAAATCAACCCTTCTCAGAGTCAGAAATCTATTTATTTATAGAGAAAGATATCTTTACATAATCTTGCCACCTCGACCTGATTCAATCCATTTTTCTAAATACCCGTTCCTATCTGATTAATAAAAAAATGATACTTCATAGGATCTTTTGTTACAACAAAGTTTGAATACAAATGGGAGTCATATGCACTGTTACAATAATTTGAAGCACGACACTGTATTGGTGGAAACACAAATATCTGGCTCTTTGAATTTTGTTGTGTTGTTTGTTTTTAAAACATGTTGAGAAGTGTCATTATTGTTCCACTATGTCTATGCCCTATTTTCTTGGTGCCTCTTTAATGACGATGCTGATAGATATTTTCTAAAAAACACCTGTGGTTTCTTATGAAGCAGAAGTGTTCATTGAGTTGGATCGTTGATCAATCTAGAAATATGATTGTGGTCTGCATTTACGAAGGAAAGTAGGAGGACCACTTATTTGAAAATTGTCCATGGAGGATGGGCCACATGGTAGCTGGGGATTGGAGGAAATGAACAGACTATCAAGATAGTGGAGGTGAGAGGTGACATGGAGGTGAGGGATAATGTGGAGGCACATTTTGGAAAGAAAATATTAGGGGAGGAGGATGCATGGAAAAATAGTAGTTGAGGAGGAGGAGTAGGGACATGGTGGGTGGATGTTAGCATGGGAGTAGGTGGTCAACAAGGACTACGTGGCAGTAAGGAAGTGGAGGTGGAGCAGGAGTATGGACGATGTAAGCAGGAATGCGGGGGGGCGAGGCAGTTTATGGTATTAGAGGGGGGGAGTCTGAAATCATAAAGGGAGGACACGTAGTGGTGGGGAAACTACTTTTCAGACGCACCCCGCCTCCCCAATCATTTAAGAAAAACATAGTAGGGAGGTCCGAAAAGGCTTTAGATTTCGTTAGAAGGAAAATTGATGTCGATCGAGAGTTGGGAAATGTGCGGTGTTTAACCATGGTGGACTCAACATCTTTTTAGATGCATTTTGTGCCATTTCACATCTAGGAGTGGGTTCCAGTTTGTTGCATCAGGGATAGTGCAGGTTTCATGCTTTGGATTTTTTTAAATAAATATAAGGAAAATGAATTTAAGGCTAGAGTCAGAAAAACAAAGGGTTATCATAGATAAAAATGGCTCCAATGGGGTGGTTGCACCCATATGGTGAAGTAAAGAAAGAGTGGACCAGTTGCCTTATTGAAAACTAAAATTGACAACATAATGTCAAACCTTTTATGGCCTTCACTTCAGGTTCAAACTTGTCAAATATATCATCCACACCTGCAAATGAGAAAAACAAATGGAATATATGCAATGGCATTTCTTTCAACTGGATCAAGAGATAGAATGTTTGAGAAACCTTCCATTAACATGTCCTCTTGCATATAGTTGACCATCCATCTCTTTCAATATAAAATTATTATTCCCATGGTAAGCTGAAATTTTTATACAGCCCCTTCCAGAGATTTTCAAACTTGATGTGTTTTCCTTTACCTTCAATTTTAGCTTCCCACTTCAAAACTACGTCTTGAGGACTAAAATTTTCTTCTTTGGTCTTTTTGTCAAAGGTATTTTTAATTATGTTCTAATATTGCTGATGATTGTTGTAGACTTCTTCTCTCTTTTCCTGTAGAGCAATTAGTTGGTTGATCCTCCTTTAGATAACATTCGGTTCTTCTTCTAGTCCCTACAATAGTTTCATGAATAGAACTCCAAGAGAAATAGAAATAATAGCTTCAGTTCCATAAACTAGCTCATAAAGAGAAACCCCTATAGATATTTTAGTACAAATTATGTCAGCCAATAGTGAAAATTTGAGTTTTAAATGCCATGACCTTTTATTTTCCTGTAAAATATTCTTAATGATTCTCACTATAATTTTGTTTGATGATTCATCTAAGCCATTACCTTGAGGGTAATAAGTTGTAGAATGGCCAAGAGTGATATTATATTGGTTACAAAAGCTTACCAACATCGTTGATTTGAAATGCATGGCATTATCAGTGATGATCTTCATTGGGAAGCCAAATCTTGACATGATGTTATTTTCGACAAATTGAATAATGACTGCATCTGTAGCTTGCCTTGTGGGAATAGCTTCAATCCACTTTCTAAAGTAATCATTGGCTATTAGGATCCACCGATGTTGGCCTAAAGATGTAAGATGTATTTCGCCAATAAAATCTAGCCCCCACAGTTGGAAAGGGGCTTCAACAAAAATGGGCTTCAAAGGCAATGATAGTAACTTCCTCTTTCATTCAAATATTTGACATTCATGACAAGAAGCAACCTTTATGTATGCATCTCTGAACATTGAAGGCCAATAAAATCATGTCCTAAGTATCTTATTCACTATTTATCTCCAGTAATGATGTCCTCCATGATCATCTTTATGAAACTATTCGATCACCTTTTCAGCTTCATCTTCCAAGAGAAAATTAAGAAGTATTGCACCTGAATCCCTCCAATACAAACATTTATTCAAAATACAATATCTCACTTATTTCAACTTGACAAATATGGATTTTGACTTTGTAAGTTCGTGAGGAGATCTATGATTTTGTAGTACAAAGATAACATTTGTATACCAATCTGACATTGTAAAATTTTCTTCAACAGGGATCAACTCTTTATCTTCAATTGTATCTAAATTTTCTGCTACAAAATTAATATCTATATAGTCAAGATTTGATTGAGTCATCAGCTTTGTCAGCCCTTGTCCTTTTACCAATTTTGTAGGCCTGATTTCCAAATCATACTCTAGCAGACTAGCAATCCATTTACTCCTTTTATCATCTGGATCAGCTTGAGTTAAAATTTCCTTTATTACAACATTAGGTACACAGGTAATAATGTGTGAATCAATCACATACACTCTGAAATCTTTAACATCTTTCACTAAAGCATAAGCTTTCTTTTCCACAAATTTATATTTAAATTCAAAATTTGCAAGTGTTCTACTAAAAAATGAAATAGGTTGTTCATAACCTTGTTTTCCTTTTTGCAACAATACTCTAGAAATTGTGTGTTCTAAAGCAAAAGTAAAACTAGAAATTGCTTTGAAAAATCAAGATTTATAAGGACTGGAGCCTGAGTAAGAGCCTTTTTTATTTCTTCAAATGAATTTTTAGCCTCTGTTGTCCATTTAAGATTACAATCTTTCCTAAGAATATTTCTTATGTGTTTCACAATTTCTGCAAAGTTAGGAGCAAATCTTCTCACAAATTGACTTTGCCTAAAAAAGATTGAATTTCTTTTCTATTTCCGGGCAGACCAATTTCCTGGATGGCAGAAACCATAGTTGGATGAATCTTAATTCCTTCATTTGATATAATATGACCAAACAACTTTCCCTTTCTCAAAGCAAAAATAATCTTATTAGGATTTAGAGAACTACCAAATTTTCTACATTTTTGAAAGACTCTCTCCAAGTGCTTGAGATGGTTTTCTTCTTTTTTAGAAAACACAGTAATATCATCCAAATATACTACTATAGAACTATTTATCTCATATGCAAATTCAATATCCACACCTTGTGGAGCGATAAAAAGGTGTCTTTTAAACTCCTAATTACCTCACATTAATTGTCAACCCAGGGACGACTTTTTATTTCAAGAGTGTACTCTGTCTGAGGCGGCTATTTACTTAAGAGCAATGTTTTGCAATATAGTGCTTAAAACCCACAAGTAAATAAATGCTTGAAACAAAATCTAATTGGAACAGCAAGAAACGAAGATGTTCTAAACTAAAATCATTCATTCAATCAATCATCAATCGAGGATATAGTAGCAATAACTCTTTCCTCTAGAAATTGATGGAATAGAGTATGGACCATGGATCTGGGAGCATGGTAGCATTTGCTGAGGCTCACGACAACCTTGGACCTTCTCTCACACCAAAACAATACATGCAAGTAAATGGACAACAGAAAGTAAAAGGAAATAGAACAGCAGTGAATGAAACAGCGATCAAAAGAACTAAATCTCGCGAGTCAAAACCAACTTACTCACATTCGGCAATAAAATAACAATCTTCAAAAGTAATTTCAATGAACTTTACTGTATGAGATAATATTCACAAATGAATTATGGAACAACATTTACCATATATACACAACATATTTATTATAGCACTTTGATGTTTCCAAAGAATATGACTTCAGTTTCCAAATGAAATAATATTACTTTCGGGTTCCCACGAATAAGAGTTCAAAATGAATCCAATAGCAATATTTAATATGAAAGCTCTGTAACAGAAACAATCGGTTTAAATAGTAAACATGTAATCAACTCCGAAAAGATTCATTACGCAACATAGAGTCACTTACATAAACTTGCTGGATGAAACCATTAATGGATTAGTCGTAATAGAGCGTGGAACAGCATATAACAAATACATCAGATTACTAAACTATATAAACAATCCACACATGAAAAGATATCATACAACTGCAATTAGAAAGATATGATACACAATAGCAGCAGCTTACTCCACCAGAGGCTGGGCCCTTAGCCGCCAGCGGACGCTGCTGGATCACTTCAGAATGAGAAGAATGAATAGCAACTCCCAATTCATTTATTAATCAACCAATTGTGGAATCATTACAACAACAAAAGCTTAATAATTACAGCATGAATAATCCACCATCGTTGTCCATCATTTCTCATTCCCCAAATCCATCATCACGTCTCACTCAAATCATCCCCATCTCTGATCTCTATTTTCATTTAAATAGAGAGAGATCAGAGAGAAGTTACAATAAGGATAAGTACAACATAATTCCTATTACAAAATTGGTTTGCCTCTAACCATTTGATCAACAAGAACAAGGCGAATTTGGCTTTGCAACTGAGATTTGGAGGACGACCGCAACTGCAAATCAGAGAAAATTATGCTCAAAGAACCCTGCGTTTCTCTTAGTACAAGCCAAATTTGGGCAAACCATTCTTCATGAAAGTTAATTGGGCCCGTTCTGGACAAAACCCATGTTCCGGATTTCTCAAATTCGTCTTCATTTGCTCATAATCTCAACCGCAAAACTGTCACTCCTTAAACCAGCGAATTTCTGAGTTGGCAGATTTAAAAATCAAATCTTCAATCTGGAAGTTACTTTGGAGGCTAAGAATGGTAAATAATGTTATAACCAACTTATTAGAACTATCATTGATAAAATAATGCATAATAATCAATTTATTAGAAATAAAGGAGAATAAATAATATTCATCCATGAGAGCATAAATCATTTATAAAATGGATTTAAATGATAAATTATAATAGATGATGTAATAGAGAAGAGTAAAAATAGATGAAATAAGTGTTACAAAGTGGTCGTATTCATGGGCCAACACACCCCCACACTCAATATGTTGCATGTCCTCATGCAACAAAAACTGAATATATTACATGTCCTCATGCAACCCAAAGACAAAAACCCATGTGTTAACCAAGTGATAAAAATTTGAAAACAAATGAATGCTTCTTTAATCAATGAATATTCAATCTTAGCAATCTTGATGAAGGCATAACAATTTTTACATTGACATTCAACTATATGTATGAAGTTGCAGCAAAATATGATATAGATAACAACAAACTTCATTAAGCATTTTCTCAAAACTACAAACCAGATTTTGTTGAAATGTTGCAAGTGAATTTACAATACATGAATGTCTCTATGATCCAAAAATCAAATCGTTTTGATGCACGGATCATGAGATATAAACAAAATGGTTGTAGGTGAGAGTGCATGATTTCCGAAATTTTATGAACCAATTTATCTTGAATTTATCTACGTATGTGTATTTTAATAGTATGTCTGTGTTTCCTAGAGATCACAAGAATTGAGTT
>APFE030448610.1:20938-45520 GCA_000404065.3 Pinus taeda | reverse complement strand
CGCAAAACTATCACTCCTTAAACCAGCGAATTTCTGAGTTGGCAGATTTAAAAATCAAATCTTCAATCTGGAAGTTACTTTGGAGGCTAAGAATGGTAAATAATGTTATAACCAACTTATTAGAACTATCATTGATAAAATAATGCATAATAATCAATTTATTAGAAATAAAGGAGAATAAATAATATTCATCCATGAGAGCATAAATCATTTATAAAATGGATTTAAATGATAAATTATAATAGATGATGTAATAGAGAAGAGTAAAAATGGATGAAATAAGTGTTACAAAGTGGTCGTATTCATGGCCCAACAAATACCATGATAAAACCTATGATTAGCTAGAAGAATCTTACTTGGAAACCTTTGTTGTGAATAATAACTTCCACTGTTATGTGATGTTTCTTAAGAATGAAAATGTAGATGGATTTATATTCATGAGAAACCTTCAAGGTTTATATGATTACTGTTATAATCAACAAGGTAAATTTGCAGACTTGTTAAAGAAAGTTGTTATAACACACTTTTATTCTTTCATATATGTTCTTAGTCTTTATGTGCAAGTGATTCAAGATAGTATTTTTATTATTTCACATTATTTTCTACTGTTGCTAATCATTTATTTATTTTTTCTTGCAGGTTGGGAAAAACTCTTATGACCACATTGGAAATTTTATTTCAAATAATTCTAACCTTCTAGTTGAGATAAGTTAATATTTGGTTTTAGTTTTGTTGTTCCACTTATTTTCACTATAGTTACTTCTGCATTGCATTACAACACTCTTCCTGCATTCCCCTTTTCATTTGACTTTTTTTCTTCGCTTTCCCTTTACTATTCTTTACTTTTCTTTCTTATTTTCTATCTCTTTCATTATGCCCCTTTCTTTTGTTTCATTTCTTGTTTTTTTTTTAATAAGACCACATAAGAAAGTCATCTTATTTGGCTCTATGTTACTATGGCAAAATCCAAAATGGAAAATGTGACATCTAACGACGCTTGGAAAACTTTATTTATCTTCTTTGTTTGGGCATAAATATCTTTTAAGGTCAATTATGCATGCAAAGAAAATATATTTCATCCCAAGGGAAAGATTTAATAGATATATGATGCCTCTATCTATCATAGGACTTATTTCCTTGAATAAACCATTTATATTGATTTATTTTAGCGTATAAGCTTGCTTTAGTAGTGAATAGAAAGGAGAAAAAACAGAAACAATGATACTAATTTTAGAGTTTGTTGACATGGTGAATGTTCACTATACCAACAAAGGGAACTAACCCGATTGCAAACCCCAATTAGATCTGTTTTCGTTTGGAGTGGCTAGTTCTAATGGGTTTTAAAGGATCGCATAAACTGTAAAGGTGTTGAAGGATGGCTTCTTGGAGGAATAATTCAATTAAATCAACAAAAGTAAACGACTAACCTATATGTATCAAATCCTACCTAAACTACTTAAGCTAGTCCTAACCATCCTAATCTATCCTGCAGGAGCATAGCAAAAGGAGGTTAAACATCATATATAAATTCCAAGTCCAAATGAATCAATTACTGGTTCACATAACAACAGGGCTGCATTAAATCTGAATTGCAATCCGATTACTCATATAGGAATACACATTCCTTTCCATACAAATAAAGCTTGCAACTGATGCCTAACATAGTTTCAAATGAAGGACTGCTCATGAGTTAACTCTGATGAAGAATTACATTCAAACAACCAAGGTTAATCACAAGCCATAGCGCTATCAATATGCACAAAAACAAAACACATTTGTATTTATGCCAGCAACGACACCCTATTTCAAAACACATAAAAGCATAGGAAAATAAATCAGAAACAAAAGGCCCCTTCTTCAACCAAACAATCTTCTTTATTCATAATAAATCAAAGCTGTTCAAACCAAATAAAAATCCCTTCTCTCCTATCTGGGGGTATTACTTCTGTAGCTAGAAATGATTCTCGATCTTCCCTGACCTCTCCCCCTCCCTCCTCTTTTCGATGTGCAAATAAAAATATACAGGTCTCCAATCTATCAGCGAAACGACTAACCTCTAAAGGCCACATCTGCTATAGCGTTTCATTTCCTAGGGAAATAATAAATGTCGATTGAAAGGAGGAGGTATTCATGTCATTTTTTCATGATAAGGCCCGAGACCACATAATCTTCGAGCACAAAGGTAACATCTAGAAACATGACCGCCAGTGCCTAAAGACAAATCTTTAAATAAAACATATTTGCATGGGTAATCTCCTCAGATCCGCTTATGCATCTTTTGTCTACAACCATAGTTGATGCTTAGACATCCGTTCTTTGACTCGCTTTCCCTCTTTCTGTCCTTGCTTGCAAAGATAACAGACATCAGCTATGCATATGAAAACATGATAGAAATGCTTGAAAAGCATAAGTCTTGCTTTCATTAAATGTGTATAAAATTAGAAGGAAGAAATATGAAAGAATCAACATCTATCTTTTTATTTATTCATGCATTGATTAAGTCTGGCAAGCAAAAACTCGATTTACACTAAAAATCATTGCATAACACAAAACTAGATCCAAAATCCAGACTTGAAATATTATATGTGGGAATCCATACCCTATTGGGTCCACAAAATGCTCTCATATCACATTGCGCCATGTGTTTGAGATTAAAGCTCTGTCGATTGCGACTTGTGATTGGCCAGAACCAAAACATATATATGTCATGGTTCATAAATCCCTTGATGTCTGCTACATAAAAATTATCTTTCAAAAGCTCAGACCCTAGAGTATTATTGAAAAACATGGGACAATATGAGAAAGCCCATGGCCGAGCCATGTGACCAAACTCGAAAAATTGTGCACCTGAATTAATAGTTATCAGTGGGTCCGATATATAGTGGTGTGCCTTATATATAAGCCCCGTACCGAGCCAATTGTGATACGTGATAGGGCTCCAGACTCGACAAATATATATTATGGTTAATAATGTCATCGGGTCCGTTATATCGCATCGGCCTTGTGGCTCAGCTCTGACTCCTGCTGACTGCGATATGTGAAAGGCTCCGAACCTGATATATATATATATATATATATATATATAATGCGGTTAATATTGTCGTCGGGTCTGAAGTATAGTCGTGAGCATTACACTTTAATATTGGTTGCAATAGGTGAAAAAGGGTGATTTATGCATGCTTCTGAAGCATCCCCATTGTAAAGAGTTGTAATGGAGGTAAAAGGGTGATAGAAGGTTTTTGACGGTTGAAAAAGTCCCGATGAGGATATGAATGAACGGCTTAGAAATGGTTATAGATGAATCATGTGGCACGGATTTATTAAGGGGGGCTTAACCATTTAAAAATTAAAAATTTGACTTGGGAAAGAGTTAAAATCCTTGGTATAAAATAGATCATTTGGAGGGGTGCAAGATCAACTTCTAGGGGACCCATTCAAAATTGCTACCAGGAAAATTTTTAATAAGGTGGTTGTTGTGGCCACAACAAATGGTGAACCGTTGGGTGAACTAGTTATCTCTGTTTTCAAATAAACCTTGCATCAATAAAACAGGAGGGTGTTAAGATAAACTTGAAATGCAAACTGTATAGATGGGTAGGCATGGGTTCCAGTTCAACATTAATTTCTTCAAGTGGGAAAAAGACAAATAGCTTCTACTTACTGATAGGGTTTTGACAGACATTCTCCAATGGTAGTATTATGGGATTTATTAACCATCCTCTACCTATTTCCTACTTTCAAAATCCTTTAACGACCATCACTGGTCTATCAATACCTGTATTAGGTGTGTGGCTCAACTCTTTATCACTTATCAAACTTGAAGTAGATATGTTTATCTGCACTTTGTATAAGAATTTCAGTGCTATATTTTCATATGGTTACATGGGGCTCAGTCATGGATCATGCCATATTTTTAAACCACTTAAGCATGGTTGGGCTTATTATGTCAACCAGTACTCTGAGCCCAACAATAGTCCCTACTCTAACTGGCTTCCCAAACAACCTGTCCTTCCATATTGGCACAAGGACTTGACATTTCATTTTCTTTGAAATAACTCCTTCCAATTTGCCACAGTGTGTATGACAGTGAGCTTAGCCCATGAAAGGAGGTATACTTGTAGATGACAAGTATTGGAGAATTTAGTGTGGTGAATGGGACCAATGGAGAATAACTACAAACCTTACGGGAAAGCATAGGTTTGGTCTGAGTGGGATTTATTTAAAATGCAGCATTCCTTCATGCTAGTCTAGATGTAGTTACACATTTTTATTTTTTAAAAATTCCCTTACATGCTCCAGGTATCCCGGTTATCAATGGATCTTTCCTGGTTCCCAACAGATGTTAATGAGTGGCTTTGTTAGAATTCCATAGCTGATTTCCAACTTCTCATGGGCTTATTGAATGTTTGTTTTATTGCAAGGTAATGATGGATTTAGGATGAACAGACTCATCAATAGGTTAATGAGGAAGTGGAAGGTTGAAGGTTATGAATGAGGGAAATCTAAGAAAGGTAAAAATAAGATGGGAAGACCGAAATCAGTTGGCTGAAAAGGGCTGAAATTCAAAATAGAAGGAATATAAACTTTGTAGAAAATCAAGAATGGAAAATATGGAAATGTAACTATACTAACAACAAAAATAAAATGAATTATAACCTACTCAGGAGGTAACCACCATGTGGTGGCTACTAGAATTATCTCTTAAGACGTTGGCCATTAATAGGGAGTTCTTCAATTTCACCCTATAGAGTTTTCAATTTGTAAGTTCCCTGACCAATTTTTTCCACAACTTGGAATGGGCGCAGTCATAAGTGTTGGAATTCCATGTGTTTCCCCTTTGGCTCATTCAACTTGTCCCATTTTAGGACTAGCTCTCCTATTTGGTAATCTTTATCTCCTGTGAGATGGTGATCAAACCATCTCTTCACAATTATTTGATGATTTCTGAACTTATTTCTAGCTTTATCTCTCAATTCCTCCAACCTCATCAGTTGGTTGATCCTCTCTTGAAGTAAGGATGAAGGGGTTCCTCTTGAAGCTTGGGAGAGCTGTAGAGAGGGAAGGGTAATGTTGGGAAGCAAGATGGCTTCTTGTCTATAGAAGAGCAGGTATGGGGATTTTCCTAAGGCTAGTTTTGGGGTGACCCAATTGCCCAAAGGGAATTTGTTAAAGCATTGTGCCAGTTCCTCTGGTTGTCAATGATAGATTTATGGATTATGCATATGAGGTTCTTATTTGAGGATTGTGCAACTCCATTTCCCTAGGGGTAATAGTTTGATACATATCTTATGTGAATTGATTTATTAATAGAAAATTCAGTCAATTTTAGTGATGAAAAGTACGAAGCATTATCAAATATGAGAGCGTTAGGGCTGCCATACCTGTTGATGATGAATTTCTCAATAAATGATGTTACCTCATCTTTGTTTACCTTCTGAAGTGGGATGGGTTCGGTCCATCTCATGAAGTAGTCGATCACTGTGAGTATATACTTATGCTACTGTGAAGAGTTTGGAGTGATCTCGCCTATGATGTCTAGGCCCCATCGCTGGAATGGTGGATAAATCATAACAAGCCTAAGGGTAACAACTGGCTTTCTTTCTCGTCCTGCGGTAGTTTGACACACCTTGCATTTACGAGCATAGGCATGCGAGTCTCTGAACACTATGGGCCAATAATATCTGGCTCTTAACATTTTGTGAGCAGTGGTCTCTCCACCATAGTGACCACCTTCTAGGTCGTAATGCATTTCTTTCAAGACATGGTCGGCATCATCCTTTTCCAAACAGCTCCACCAGATCCCATCATAATTGTTTCTGTATAATGTGCTATTGGCCAAATGATACTGATTAGATTTCAATCTGAGTTCTATTTGTTGTGATGCATCTATGTGTTTAGGATATGAGCCCCGTGTAAGGTAAAAGTAAATGTCGTAATACCATGACTCAGGATCCAAAAGGGCTTCTGACGTTTCACGCTCACACATTAGCGCTTCATTAATCCATAGGGGCTCCTCCGTGAATTCCACTTGTGCATTCTGTAGGTTCTACACTTCTGGTTCTTCGGACGCCCCTACTTTCTCCACCAAGGCTTCTGCTGTGAGCTCACACAATCCCTACCCTCGAACTATTTTCACTGGCTTAATCTCGAGGTCGTATTCTCAAAGTACAGTTATCCAATTTCCTCTCCATTCACCCATTTCTTTCTGCACGAAGAGGGCTCTTACAGCATGATGGCGAATGATCACTTTAGTGTTGGCCTTTAATAAATAAGGGCAGAAATGTTTTATGGCCTTAAAAACTGCAAAGCCTTGTTTCTCCATGTCCAGGTAGTTTAGTTTTTCTCCCTGAAGGTTAGAGCTCATGTAAGAAATAGGGACTTCATTGCCATCATCATTTATTTGAGTGAGAATTGTGGCATATGAAACATCAGAAGAAAAAGTGCACAAGAAAAATTCTTTTCCGAAATCAAGACTAACCAATGCAGTGGCTTCTGCGATGGCGCCTTTAATTCACTGAAATAATTTCTTGGCTTCATCACTCAAGTTATACACAATGTCTTCCTTCATCATTAGCTGCATAGGATGCACTATTTCTACAAAGCCTGAGATGAATTTCCTAATGAAATTGATCTTCCCGAAGAAAGATTGCATTTCCCTTTTATTTGCAGGGGGTTGTATTCTCATGATGGTCTCTATCATTTCAGGATCAATAACAATCCTTCTTTAGAAAAGATATGACCCAGTAGTTTCCCTTCTATGACTGCCAAGATGCTCTTCTTGGCATTCAATGACATTCCATACCTTTGGCATCATTCAAAAATCTGTTTTAGGTGATATATATGATCTCTTCTATGGTATGAATACACAGTGATGTCATCCATGTAAACCACTATTGATCTGTTAATCAACCCTTGTAAAGTTATCTCCATATTTCTCTAGAATGTGCTACCTGCATTAATAAGTCCAAAAGGAATTTTGCGATATGCGTAGGTGCCCCATTTAGTGTTGAAGGTTGTCTTAATCTGATCCCCATTAGATGCTGGCACTTGATTATATCCTAAAACCCCATCTAATAGGGACAACAATTCAGACCCAGAAATGCACTGAAGAATGTGTTCCATAGAAGGGATAGGGCAGTTATCCTTCTGCAATGCTTTGTTCAGGTTTCTAAAATCGATACATAGCCTGATGTATCCATTTTTATTTCTTACTAGCATGATATTAGCTACCCAATGGGTGTGTCTGACTAGAAAAATGATTTTAGCATCCAACATTTTGTTTAATTATTTTTTCACAATAGTTCTAGGCTTGGATGCATCTTACGAAGCTTTTGTTGGCAGGGCTTAGCCTCTTTTTCCAAAGGAATCACATGCTGCATAACAGTGGTATCAAAGGTTTTTAAGTCTCCATATGTCCATGAAAAGACATCCTTGTATTATTTAAATAGCTTGACAAATGTAGCCTTCTCTTGTGGAGAGCACCCGAAGTCCAAATTGACATTTTTTGGGTCTTCCTTGGTTCCGAGGTTGACTGATTCATACTTCATGGATGAGCTATGCATTTTGTAGTTAGTCAGCTTCTTGAACTTATCATGCAGGTCATAAGAGTGCTTCATCTTGACAACTGACTTGAGAATCATATCGGACTGATCTTTTCCCTCATCTTCCGTCTCATTGATAAGCCTGTCATGCTCATTTTCATCAATTACTACATCTTTGGATGTCTTCTCGTAGTGCAAGAACTCAAGGATTTGCTCATTATCTTTGATCACCTGCCAATTTGAGGTGTTATCAAGCACGGATGGTCTGAAAATGAATTCAACATAACATTTATTCTTCTTTAAGCTAAAATCAGGCAAAAGTTTTGCAGCCATACCAGCAATCATATCAACATCTTGATTTTTTCCCTTGAGGTATGTATGTGATATTAAAAGAATAAAAACTGTCAATTAAGTTCCATACCTCATGCTGGTACCTTACAGGGTGTGGCAAACTGTAGTGTATCCTCTTCCTTAGTTGATCCACAATTATCTGTGAGTCACCAAAAAATTTAAGAGTTTTTAGCTTCCTATCAATGGTTTTCTTCAGGCCTTGCAAAAGGTGTTCGTATTCTGCCATGTTGTTGGTGCATGCAAACTCCAACCAGCTAGCCATCAGATGTTGGTTCCCTTGGGGGTCAATGAGAATACTCCTAGCACCTACACCTTTAAGGTAGTTAGAGCCATCAAAATAGAGTGTCCAAAATATAGAATCTAATGTTACATCAATTGAACTACTATCTATGAAATTAGTTCTACCATCTACTATATTATAGGATGGTTCATTAGTTGGACTACAGGGGAGAGCTTCCAACTGTGTGTTTACTATAGCTTCTTTAATTGTTTCTGCATGAAATTCTCCAAAACAGGTTTCTGTGGCACAAACATTGAAACTGTAGTTCCCAAGAATAGAGTTGGTAAACATTACAGGTTCATTGGGATTGTTTAGCTCCATCACTGAATGTATCTTTCTGGATCAACTCTCAGCATATCACCTTTTCCCTTTTGAGGCAGTAAGAGATGGGACCAATCAGTTAAGAAATATCCATTTAGGTTTGCTGACTAGTGCCTACTAAGTAGCATTCCATAAGCCTCAGGTATATCGACTACGACTATATCAATGACTTGTGTATATTGTGGTGTAGCATCCATCCGAATCAACACATCTTTCAATTCCCCAATTACTTTCACATTTGTCCTGTCCAGTTGCATAATTCAAGTGCTAGTTTTCTTGGGTATCGCATGTAGTCTTTTAGCAATAGCATAAGACATCACACTGGATGAGGCACTGGATCTACCAACAAATTGGGTAAGTTTATGTTGAGGATTTCAAATCTGATAAGGAAAGGTGGGGTCATGGATTTTGATTTTCTCCCTATCATGGTTGCACTAACATCTTGGTGTTTTCGATTCATTTTAAATAGAGTGGCTTCCATAGATGATGGTATTTGGGTTGTAATGGAGGTGTTGATAGGTTTGGACACTGAATTCTTGGTTTGGCTACTTGGGATGGTGGGTAGTTTGCAGTTTTGCTCGTTCATAGCTTTCAAGAGTAGTTCTCTTTACTACGTTAATTTTAGCAAATAAAAGTATGCGATATTATCCCTAGATTTCTTAAGTTGATCCACAATATTGTAATCAATGTTACAAACAGGATAGGGCCAAGTAAACATAGCAATTTTACCATTCTTAGGAGGGATATTGCCATTTTGAATCGACTTTGCTGTAGTGGGAGATGTATTATCTTTCTCTGGATGGTTTGCAACTAGGGTATTCTTGGACTGACCACTAGGTCTACCCTTCTCAACAAGAACATTGGGAGTGGGTACCTTCAAAGGGTGAACATATTTCTTTGTCTGATCTATAGGCTTCATCACACCCACAAGTGGCCCTTTACTTCATGTGTGGATTTCATTAGTGTGAATTTCTACCATGCTATTGTCTTTGTTGTCATCATTCTCATTTGCATAGAAATCCCATAGTACATTGATTTGAGATTCTTCATCCAAGGGTTCTTCAACTTGGTATTCTTCCTCATTTTCTTGTTTTGGCTCCAGCTCCACTATAGGTTCTTCTTTATTAAGGATCGATTTGATAAGAGCCAGCTCTTCCATATTTAGATTCCCTTCATTGGGTGGAGCGGGCAATGCAAGTTGACCTTGACCACCTTTTGTCTTCTTACGATAGAAGGGTTTTCTATTGTAATACTCTCCTCCACTCTCTCCAGAATTCCTTTTCATATCGATGACTGTGTTTTTCAGTTTCTTAATGATCTGATGCAAAACTTCCACATCTATGGTGTCCATTTCTTTTCCCTCGGCTGCTTTGTTATCACTCCCATTATTCTTCTTGGATGACTAGGAGGCTTTCTTCCCTTTAGTTATATAATGACATGTTGTGAGACTGATCATTTCATTCTCGACTTTTATCACTTCATCAATAACACCTTGTAAGGTTTGTGCATTACTTCGCTTGACCCACATCGTAGTAGGGACAAGGAGAGTGGTGGTATAAAATTCCATGAGCTCCTATCTATAGGTCTAGCATTAGCCAGGATTCTTTTGAACAAAGTGTTGAACCGGTTGTTGAAATCCTTGACCTTTTCTTTGGCCTCCATTTTTAAATGTGATCCTTCTAAAACTAAGGCCACATGTGTTTTGTCATCGCCAAACTTGTCTAAAAAGTTCTGCTGAAATGCACCCAATGAGGTGATTGATCCTATCCTCAAGCTAAAGTACCAATTAGAGGCCACACCGATCAAGGTAAAAGGGAATAAGCAACATACCACATCCTCATCGGCTGGCCCCAACATGTGCACAACTAGGAAGAAAGAGTGAATATGGTTATCAGTAGTGTTTCCCTGCTCAGGGTCGAATTTAGGTAATACTCTTTCTACATTCTTGGGTAAGGGATGTTGCAGCCCAGGTATCACTATAGCATCCTGCGCAAGCCAGGGAGGGAGTGCTCCTGGAGGAGTTGGTGGAGGTTGATTCCCACTCAGAGGGGGAAGTAGAGGTTGATTGCCCCCTGGAGGAGGAATGTTAGCCATGTTGTGGATATGGAGGTTCTGGCTGAGGGTTTCTTCATTAGGATTTTTCAAATGATACCAAGGATTTCCTTCAGAAAGGGAATCCTCAGTGATTTCTTCCCAAGGAGATTCGATACTTTGCAAAGAATCTAGCACAATATCTTGAAGAGAAGGGGCTGCAGATGTCCCTGCATTTAAGTGAAAGACCCTTGGCTTTCTTTTTACTGTCGGAGGTAAAGACTGAAAGATAGGGAGTTGTGATAGGGAATTAGCATAAGCCCGAGTAAGTCTTCTGGCTGGTTTCTCCTGAGTGACAGGATACTCCCACAGTCTCTCTTCTTTGGGTGATCCGGACATGGGATTGAGAGGGATCTCTATTTCTTCGAAATGAGGCTCTTCCCAATGGGTGGAATGGTCTTTTTAACCTTTATGATCCATACATTAATCTTTTTGAATCCATGCATGACATTTATAGATGATATCTTGAAAAGTTGTGGACGGTGTTTCAGGCCCTCCTTCTAGTGCTAATTTATTGACATGGCGAATGTTCGCTATACCAACAAAGGGAACTAACCTGATTACAAGCTCCAATTAGATCTACTTTCATTTGGAGTGGCTAGTTCCAATGGGTTTTAGAGGATCCCGTAAACTGTGAAGGTGTTGAAGGATGGCTTCTGAGAGGAAGACTTCAATTAAATCAACAAAAGGAAATAGCTAACCTATATGTATCAAATCCTACGTAAACTACTTAAGCTAGTCCTAACTATCCTAATCTATCCTGCAGGAGCATAGCAAAAAGAGGTTTAACATCATATATAAATTCCAAGTCCAAATGAATCAATTATTGGTTCACATAAGAACAAGGCTACATTAAATCTGAATTTCAATTAGATTACTCATAAAAGAATACACATTCCTTTTCATACGAATAAAGCTTGCAACTAATGTCTAAAATAGTTTCAAATGAAGGATTGCTCATGAGTTAACTATGATGAAGAATTACATTCAAAAAACCAAGGTTAATCACAAGTTGTTTCATTATCAATATGCACAAAAAGTAAACACATTTGTATCTATGCTAGCAACAACACCCTGTTTCAAAACAAATAAAAGCAGAGGAAAATAAATCAGAAATTAAAGGCTCCTTCTTCAACCAAACAATCTTCTTTATTCAATAATAAATCAAAGCTATTCAAACCAAACAAAAAGCCCTTCTCTCCTATCCGAAGGTATTACTTATGCAGCTAGAAATGACTCTTGGTCTTCCCTAGCATTTCCTCCTCCCTCCTCTTTTCGATATGCAAATAAAAATATACATGCCTACAATCAATTGATGAAATGGCTGACCCGTAAAGGCCACATCTATTGGAATCATTTCTAGGGGAAATGAATATATCTCGATTGAAAGGAGGAGGTATTCGTGTCATTTTTTCATGGTAAGGCTCGAGACCACACAGGTAACATCTGGAAACATGACCACCAGTGCCTAAAGTAAAAACTTTAAATAAAACATATATGCATGGATAAACTCTTTGGATACGCTTATGCATCTTTTATCTACAACCATACTTGATGCTTATACATCCATTCTTTGACTCAGTTGCCTTCTCTCAGTCCTTGCCTACAGAGATAACTGACATTAGCTATGCCTATGAAAACATGATAGAAATTCTTAAAAATCATAAGTGTTGCCTTCATTAAACGTGTATAACATTAGAAGGAACAAATATGAAAGAAACGACATTTGTTTTTTTTTATTCATGCATTGATTATGTTTGGCAAACGAAAATATGATTTACACTAAAAATGATTGCATAACACAAAACTGGATCCAAAATCGGGACCTGAAATATTATAGGTGGGAATCCATACCCTATCGGGTCCACAGAATGCTATCACATTGCATTGCACCATGTGTTTTAGGTTAAAGCTCTGTCAATTGTGACTCGCAATTGGCCGGACCTGAAACACATATATGTCATGGTTCATAAATCCCTTTGGGTCTGCCACATAAAAGCTCTCTTTGAAAAATTTGGACGCTAGAGTATTATCGAAAAACATGGGATGATACGGGAAAACTTGTGGCCAAGCCATGTGACTAGACTCGAAAAGTTATGCACCTGAATTGATAGTTATCGATGGATCTGGTATATAATGGTGTAACTTACATATAAGCCCCAGACCCCGCCGTTTGTGATACGCGATAGGGATCTGGACCTGACACACATATATTATGGTTAATAATGCTGTCAGGTCAACAGGGTTGCGGTGCACATTATATACCAGCTCCGACACCCCGCCGATTGTGATATGCGATTGGGAGGTAGACTTGAAAATGTATTTGTTATACTTGATACTCTTGTCAGGTCAATTATATCACATCATCCTTGTGGCTCGGCTCTGACACCTACTGATTATGATATGCAAAAGGCTCCAGACCCGATATATATATATGATGCAGTGAATAATGTCATCGAGTCTGGAAGACGCATGTGCCTTATATATACATATAGCTTTGGAATACCGCCGATTGCGATATACAATGGGGCTCTGTACCCAATAATGTCTATAATAGGGTTAATAATGTCATTGGATCTGGAGTATAGTGGTGAGAATCACACTTTAATATTGATTGCAATAGGCGAAAAACGATGATTTATGCATGCTTGTGAAGCATTTCCATGGTAAAGAGTTGTAATGGAGGTAAAGGGGCGATAGAAGGTTTTTGAGGGTTAAAAAGGTCTCGATGAGGATATGAATGAAGGACTTAGAAAGGGTTATAGACGAATCATGCGATAGGGATTTCTTAAGGGGGCCTTAACCATTTAAAAATTGAAAATTTGACTTGACAAAGAGTTAAAATGCTTGGTATAAAACAGATCATTCGGAGGGGTGCAAGATCAACTTCTAGGGGACCCATTCAAAATTGCTACCAGGGAAAACTTTAATAGGGTGGTTGTTGTGGCCACAATAGAGTTGGATATATAAGAGTCTCTCCAAAACAAAGAACAACCTCTATTTCTCATTAAATAATTTGGGATCCCTCTTCAACCCTTAGCGAAATAAACACCTATGAAATGCCAATGAGCATAAAGTAATAAAATAAATAAAGGGTGAAATAAGAGAGAGGCTTCTTGTGAATAGAGATGAAGAAATAAACTTCACCAAGGTACTAAAAAAGCTTGTTGGCAGTGAAGTAATGCTTGTGATTCCTAGAAGTGACTCAGTCAGGGTACTGAATAAGCCTACTTGTAGTAGAGAAACACCAAAGGCGATAATAAAACCTTGAACATATTAAAACTCAGAAAATTTTAATACTCCTACTCCCTAATTGAAAGCACTAAGGTTTGAATAGTCTTGTGGAATGTATGAAGATGACAAGGGTAAAAGAAGAGACTACATCTATAAGAGGGTTAAGTAAGGAAGATATGGTGATTAATAGTTTGAGAAAATAATTCCAAATTACTAGAAATCATTCTTAATGTTAGACGTAAATAGGGAAGTTGGGGTTCTTCCAGTATTTCACTAAGTTTTTTTATGCTACAACACCCTCCAAAGTTTTCCTATTTTCAAATTTTGGAGCCTCATTATGATCCTTCCACCAAGCCATTAGGCTTATGCCCGGTCATGGTTTTTAAGTGTTCAATTATTCCTTTAGGGATCTTATGTGTCGATTGACTGGATTTCACATCGCCAAATATTTATTTATTCATAAGCTAACACATTCCTTGGTGATTGTAGATTCCCTAGCAATAATGGTTGTGTACTCCCTAGAGATAGTGACTGTGCATTCCTTGCCAACAATGATTGTGTAGTTTATTGTTAGGTCCCTATAATACTACTGTAGCACCCTTATTGTTATTGTTAGTGTAGTCCCCTTATTGTTATTGTTATTATAGCCCCCTTATTGTTATTTTGTGTCCATGTAGCTCCCATATTCTTATCATTGTGCCCCATAGAAGCCCACTATTGTTATTTTTCTTCCCTTACATTTTTATTGTTATGAAGGCTGTAATTATATTATGATCCATTAGACTCCTATATATACAAAGGATGTCTTGTCATTTATGTCATCCAAGAATTTTTTATTTATGTAATGTAAAGGATATTTCCCCCTCAAAGAGGACAATTTTTAAGTCAATGATCTATCTATTTGTGATTTGGTTGCATAACATTTGGTTCCAAAGATTTGAATTCTAGGGCTTCGCTTATTCAGATAGGTCATATTGGAATTTTATCTATAACTTATTTTATAAGAGGCTAAAAACCTAAAACTTTGACCACATGGATCTGGAACCATGGTGAACTTCATGTAAAAATTTGACATCTTGATCCGCTATATTTTTTGAGATATGATCCGAGGAAGTTAGGGTTTTCGCAAGCTCCAAAATTTAGTCTCAAATAGGCGACCTAGGAAAAATTGTCATAAATTTTGTTTCAGGAATTAGATTTGAATTATGTAAAAACTCACTGAAATTTTCACGGACTATAATTTTCCCTCTAGTAATTTCAGGGGAAAAATTGGAAACAATGACACATGGCATCTCATACAAGTTCAATCTACTGAACCAGTCCATAATCAGGCCTTCGAGGGAGATTTGACATAAGTCTATAATGAAGAATCAAATGTTTCTCCGACTTATGGCATTGGAATGAATATTTAAAGGGATACCAGAAGACCAAATTTCATACCTTGGAAGTCTGAATTTATAGAGATACAACAATTGCAATATGAAACTCCTAAAAGGCAAGAAAAAGGTGTCTATTTTTTAAATTTTGCATAGCATTTGTTTGAAAAATTAATTTGAAGTGATTCTAAGGGAATATTGAAGCATATATATCAATATTTGATTCTAAAATGCCTCAATAACAAAAAATATCTAGACGAATTAAACCCTCAAAATGCTCTACTATGATGCATGAAGAGGAAGAATTAGAGCATGATATATCAAAGTTATGGGACCAAGTGCAAAAAATTTCCCTCTCAGAAAGAGCAATCAAATATGAGTTAAAAGGGGACATGGATGGTATGAAAGGAAACATGGAGGTTTTTAAGGTAGACATGGATGCGATGAATGTCAAGCTGGAAGGGTTGACAAAGTTGTTGCAAGAAAGTCTTCCTAGTGGTGACAAGGTAATTCATGAAAATAATGATGAGGACAAAAGGAATATGAATTATGATTTTAGAGACTCCAATGTGGGGTTTAAGAACCACCACATTCCAAATATATATATGAGGAAATTTAATGGCAAGGATTTGGTAACATGGATATTGCAAATGGAGAAATATTTTGATTTATAGGATGTCCAACCCTCGCAAATGATATGCCTTGCATCTTTACATTTAGAACCCAATCAGTTGGTATGGTATAGATGATTTTGTTCTCCTAAACCACTTGTAACCTCATCAATTTTTTCAGAGGAAATGATAACACATTATGAAGATATAAAGAGAAAAACCTTCTTTATCCAATTTTAAAATTTGAAACGAAAGGGTTCAATGGCAGAGCACATTGAAGACTTCAAAAAATTGAATATTAGGGTAACTGATATTCTAGAGGACCATAGGATTGACTTCTTTATAGGTATTTTAAAAGATAACATCCAACCTAAGATTTTTCTTTGGGAACCTCATTCATTAAAGAAGGAATTTACGGTGGAAAGAAATGTTGAAAGAAAAATCATGGAAACAAGGAAGTCTACCACTCACAAGTATAAACATGGAAGTGTTGTTACTCCTAGTCTTCCACAACCTACAAGGTTGAGACCACACAAATTGGAGGAAAAAGGAGAAAAAGGGAGCTGTTACAGTTGTGATGGAAAATACACTAAAGGTAATAAGTGTGCTGAGAAGAAATTATTCTACATATATTGTAAAGAGAAGGAAGAAAAGGAACAAGAAACATCAAAAAAGGAGGATATACACTAGGAACCAACACCAGAGAAAGAAGAAATGAATCCAACCATATATTTTAATGCATTGGCATGAATTAATACTCTTGAAACTCTCAAGATAGAAGGATATATCAAGAATAAAATTTTAATAGTGTTTATTGATTCGGGTAGTGCTCATAATTTAATTGATTGTGAGATCGCAAAGGAATTGAAGTTCTCTATATATCAAACACTAGAGTTTCAAGTAATGGTTGGAAATGGAGTAACTATAAATTACTATGGAAGGTGCCATAAAATGAAGCTAACCATGGGATAATATGTATTTAATAGTTCAATTCTTTCCATTCCAATGGGTGTTGTTGATGTTTTATTAGGAGTCCAATGGTTACAATCTTGGGGATGATAGCTTTCAATTTTCAAGAAAATTTCTTCAATTTTTTTTTGGAAAGGAGAGGAAGTGGAATTAAGGGGTGTCAAAGTAGAACCATGAAATATAATAAACTCTAATGGCATGAAAAATCTGACTAACAAATAACAACAGGGCATAATTGCACAATTATGCTTACTAGAGGTTCAAACATCAAAATTGTCTATTCCTCTGGATCTGCAAAACATCTTGGACAATCATTCCAAGGTGTCTCAAAGTCCCAAAGGCTGCCCACCTATTTGTGATCATGATCATCCTATTCACTTTATTACAAGAAGTGTTCCTCCAAACATTAGTCCTTACATACATCCTTATACCCAAAAGAGTGAAAGTACACGTATGGTTGCAAAAATGTTAGAGACTGGTATAATTCAACCTAGTCAAAGTTCCTTCTTTACTCCAATAATATTGGTGCACAAGAAGGATGGATCATGGAGAATGTATCTAGATTATAGGGAGATCAACAAGCTCACTATTAAATATAAATTTCCCATTCCCATCATTGATGAATTGTTGGATTAAGTACATGGAGAAATTTACTTCACCAAGCTGGATCATCATTTAAGGTATCAACAAATTAGAATGAAGACCAAAAATATTCCATAAAATAGAATTCAAAAGTCATGAGGGTCATTATGAGTTTTTGGTGATGCCTTTTGGCCTTACTAATGCACCTTCCACATTTCAAGGTTTGATGAATTCCATTTCCAAACCCTTCCTTAGAATTTTTTTTTTAGTATTTTTTGATGATATACTAATCTATATTAAGTCTTGGAAGGATCATGATGAACATGTTCATAGGGTGCTCAAACTATTTGAGGAGAAACAATTATATGAGAAAAACTACAAATGTTTCTTTGGAGTACAAGAGGTGGAATATTTGGGTCATATTCTATCTCATGAGGGTGTTAAGGTGGACCCTAACAAAATTAAATCCGCTAAGGAATTGAGAATACCCACAACCATAAAGCATATTTAAGGATTTCTCAAGTTGACAACGTATTATCACAAGTTTAGTAATAATTATGGGAGAATAGTGGCACCTCTAACATCATTATTGAAGAAACATGTATTTTCTCGGACTCTAGAAACAATGAAGGCCTTTGAATGTCTTAAAGATGTAATGTGGCAAACACATCTTAGCTACACCATATTTTACAAAAACTTTTATTGTGGAATGTGATGCCTCAGGTAATGGAATTGGTGTGTTTTTAATGCAAGAAGGTAGACCCATTGCTTTTGAAAGTTGTCCAATCAAAGGGAAGTATTTACAAAATCTATTTATGAGAAGTAAATGTTGGCAATTATACTACATGCACTAAATAAATGGCGACCTTACCTAATGGGAAGACACTTCAAGGTAAAAACATATCATGATAGCTTTAAATAATTTTTGGAAAAAATATTATCTTTAGAGGAGCAACAAAAATGGGCGACAAAGATGTTGGGTCATGACCTTGAAATCATGTAGAAAAAAGGGAAGAAAAATGTATTTGCATATGCGCTCTCAAGAAAGGATGAGGATGGGGAAGCATTGATTTGTGCCATTTCTATTATCCAACTTGAGTAGATAAGCAAAGCAAGAGATGAATGGAAGAATGATGAAGAGGCGTAGTCACTCATTCAAAAGTTGCATCAAGATAACATTACATATGATAAATTTAGCTGGAAAAATGATTCATTATGGTATAAAGATTGATTATATATTTGTAAGAAATCCCAACTCAAACAAAAGATTATTTTTGGATTGCACACCTCTCCATTAGGAGGGCACTTGGGATTTTTTTAAAATTACCATAGGGTCAAGAAGGAATTTTTTTGGGATGTACTTAAATATGATATTCAGAAGTTTGTGGTAGAATGTTTGGTTTTCCAACAAAATAAAGTTGAGACAATTAAGACCCAAGGTTTGTTATAATCTTTAGCTATTCCAAGTCATCATTGGGAGGAGTTCTAAATGAATTTTACCACAACTTTACCCATGTCTAAAGGAAAGAGTGTCATCATGGTGGTAATTGATAGACTTACCATGTATGCACACTTTTGGGCATTATCGCATCCTTTTAAAGCCAATACAGTTGTGATTGTATTTATGGAAACAATTCAAAAGCTTCGTGGAAACCCAAATATTATAGTAAGTGACAAGATCCCATTTTCATGGGAATTTTTTGGAAAAGAATATTTTCTTGTCTTGGTACTCAATTAGCTCATAACTCATCTTATAATACTCAACCTGATGGTCAAACTGAGGTAATGAACAAAATTTTGGAAGGATATATTCATTGCTTTGTATATGATAAATAAACACAATGGGTCAATGATTACCTCTAGCTGAATGATGGCATAACACTTTCTTCCATACTGTAGCAAAAATTGCCACATTAATGGAACTTAATGGATATCATCCACCATCCATTACATCATATTCAAGAGAAAATGGTAATGTTCAAACAATGGAATATCACATTGAGAATCAACGACAAGTTCTACAACTCTTAAAGGATAACCTCACTCTAGCATAAAATCAAATGAAACAACAGGCATATCAACATCACAATGAAAGAAGTATTGATGTAGGTGACTGGGTATTTTTATGGATATAATGATATAAAAAATATCTCTCAAGTAAGCTAAGAAGGATAATAAATTATCATCCAATTAATACAGTTCTTACAAGGTGTTGTAAAATATTAGTACTATGGCATACAAATTATAGCTACCCACATCTTCCCAAGAACATCCAATTTTCCATGTTTCATGCTTAAGGAAGGTTAACGATGAAAAGATTCCAATTCAGACAGTGTTTCCAGAACTTGATGAAGAATGAAAAATCATATTTGATCCTGAAGTAATCATGGAAACAAGAACTTGACAACTACGGAATCGATCAATTTTTGAGTATCTCATTAAGTGGAAGAACTTACACATTGAAGATTCAACATGGGAGGATGAGAATTTTATACAAAAGCATCCACAACTACTCAAGGGTTGAGGTAAACATTTTTTCAAGGTGAGGTGCATGTTAGGTCGTTATAATACTGGTCTATCCACCTTATTTTTATTTTTAGTGTAGCCTCCTTATTGTTATTGTTATGCCCATGCAACACCCATATTATTATTCTTGTGCCCCATAGAAGCCTATTATTGTTATTGTTGTTCCCTTACATTATTATTGTTATGTAGTCTCTAGTTATATTGTCCCCCCTTAGACTCATATTTATAAAAAGGAGGGCTTGTCCTTTTTATCATCCAAGAATTATTCATTTCTATAATGTAAACGAGGTTTCCCCTTTGAAGAGGATATTTTTTAAGTCATTGATCTATCTATTTGCTAGTTGGTTGCATAAGATTTCCAGTGATAGTAAATGTGTAAACCTTTCTCATAGTCACTTCACAATCCTTTCTCATGGTGATTGTGCAGTCATTACCATTAGTTGCTATGGATTCCATGCCCATAATGATTGTGTAGTTCTCCTAGTTATTGTGTAGTTTAGAGTGATAGTGTAACATAATCCTCTGTAGATAGTGATTATGCACTCTTTGTTGGTAGTAAGAGTGTACTTCCTCAAATTAGTACTTTCATAACTCTTAATGGCAGTCAATTCACCCTTGATTCCTAGTTTACTAACATGCACTACGGACCCTCACAAATGTTAACCCTAATTAATGTATACTCTCCTTATATAAAGAGTATAGTCGAGAAATAGTTCTGAGATCCATATTTAGCTTTTGATCTATACACACTTTCAGAGTAGAAGGATCATTATGTTAGTCATGGTTACAAATGCCCCATCTTCCGGGTGAGTTTATCAACTATTGTTTTTTGTTTTTTCAAGTGTCACATTTTCTTTCTTTTTCCCTTTTGAAATGTCACCTTTTATTATTTTAATTCTTTCATGTGTTTTATCTATTTTTGCAGATGTCGCTTTCACTCTTGCATGTGTCACTTTCACTTGTTTTTAGATATCATAACTACACCATGGCATACCTTTTAGATGTAACTCTAGAAAAATCTGTTGCAATAGTTGATGTTATTTATCATTTGAAGAAGTGTTGAACACATTCTTATGGCATAGCACACCATTTGGTTGTAGTCGACAATTGTGTCATAAAGGTATATCTTAAGTGTTGTACTTGGAGATAAGTATCACTTTACTATCGGTTTGGTGTATGAATCTTAGTTGTAGGTGCTATGAATCTTATTTCTATGTGCATGGGTGCATATGATTGTGTGATCATGTAATACCCCTCCATTTTCTATGCTAATTATTATCTATTTTTAGATATGGACTATTTTTAGAATCGATTACTAGGGAAGCCATGTTAGACATTTGGAATGATGTGATTGATAAAACTTGTGTGATGTAATTAATTGATTAATATTAATAAATAATAATGCTGGAAATTTCTGAAGGAAGAAGCACAAGGGGTAGAAGATTCTTTCCAAGTTGGAAACAATTGTTGGTGGTTAAATTCAGGATAAATCTCCCCTTAAATATTTCCTAAAAAATCCCTAGGAAGAAATGTACAAGATTTGATATGATGGGAGACAAATATTATGTTAAATTACTTATTTGGAAAAATATACCAAGTTTGTGTAAAACCAAGCACAGTGAGAGAAAAAGGTAGGCTTTAAGGAGAAAAGAAAGAATTTTTTTCTTCAAAGAAGAAAAAAAATAAAACAAAAATGCCTAGGTAAATGGGTTGGGAGACCCAAAATCACGACATTCTAAAATCTGCTAGGGAAGGAAAAACCTATAAAATACACCATCTAGGAATCAATGAGGTTATTAATTCTAGTTGAAAGTAGATCTTAGCTCAAGGGGTCACTAGTGGAGTTAGTTCATCGTCAGAGGAACATGCTCCATCCTTGAGTAATTTTCCTATCATGACTCTAGATGTAACTTTGGCTTGTTTCTTAATATGTGATGAAAACTAATTGTTAGTATGAATTTTTTTACTTTTGTTCAATTTGAATATGAAGGATTTTGTTTTACACTAGAGTGATAATAGAAGCCAATTAGCAGTATAATAGTATAGAATTATTTTATGTATTCGTAGTATTTTTCATGTATGTACTAGAATAAAGGTGCTTTTGGATTTTATTGAGTAGACATTAAATCAAAAATATGGTGCAATGGATAGGTGATGAATTTTTAACAAATGAAACAAGTGAAATAGATGTAGTTTACTCTTGTTTAGAACTAAGAAAATGAAGGAATCTTTACCATGCTTATATGTGAGAAAAAATAACACATATTTGGCACATGAAGCAAGAAGTGATGTATAGGTAACCCTAAGAAACATATGCAAAAGAAACTAGGATTGTGGTTGTTGAGCATTGAATTATAACCAGTGAAGTTAGGTTGCATAAATAATGATGAAACAAATCTAAAGAGACTTGTGATGATAGCGTAGTATTAATTTTTATAGGACATAAATCATTAGATATTGTATATTATTAGAATCCATAATTGAAACATTATATGTGCAACAATATGGCTTATAGTTCTATACAAACCTATAACTACTATGTCTAGGTAATATTCTTAGAATAAACCAAACTAGAAAGTGACAATCACCTTAATACACAAAATTCCTAGTCATACTATGAATGAAGGTCATTAGGGTTCAATCCCCACAAAAAGAAGAAAAAAAAAGAAACATGTGAATTATAAATGACCATAAGAGTATAATCTAGTGGAATGTCCAAATCATTCACAAATCAGAAACTAAATTCACAAATCATAAATTGCAAGTACGAAAGACATATAATACAACCATTGTGGTTTAATTAAAAGTGTAGAGCACCTTTGTAACAAAAAATAATTAGAACATAACTTAATATCCCTCCTCAATCTGAGTAATAGAAATTGAAAAACATTATATTTCTTCAGTTGCTCCACTAGTTCACCAAACCCTATTCTCATACACAATTATTATACAACTGAGCACCATAATTAGAATTATATCATTTGAGTGAATAGTATAAAGAGAAAAATATAATACATAAATGAAATTCCACAATTCTATTTGTCATCACTACTTGGGTCCTATAATAGAATCACTTCACATGCAACATTGGATGTTGTGTGTGGAGCATGATTGTTCAGAGGTCTTTGTTTCAGCCGAATGTATACCCCACGAAGTTTGTACACCCCTCCATGCGAGGGGGACTTGTCCCCCCATCGAGGGTCCGGGGGGGTCAATCCCCCCCGGCTGGGGGGTCCGGGGGCTCGGGGGAAGCGCCCCCGATCTAAAAACAGATGTAAATTTGCCTTGTAAAAGTATAGTAACTTCTAGTCAATCTGGGCCGTTCATTAGGCGGATGATCTGACGGTAGAACTTATGTTTAGTTTAGGGTTTTTTTCCTTAGAAGGAAACCCCTCTCTTTGTATCAGGGCATTGTATTTGAGGCTGTGAAATGGATGTGTATTCTGTGTGTGTGAGTGAGAAACAGAGAGGTGAGACTGTGAGAGAAAATAGAGGATATTACAGTGGATTTGTTGTAGGTTGTGTCTCTTCATTTTACTGGATAATAGAAAGGAAGGATTGGCTGTTTGGGGTGGACGTAGCCCAAACTGGGTGAACCACGTATATATGTGTCTCTCTTGCTTTATGTGTTTATATTTCTACAATATTTTATCTTTTCCATTGCTCCGTAATATTTTCTAACAATTGGTATCAAAGCCGAAGGTCTATTTGGTTGATAAACTCACAGGAAAGAAGGGTTCCTTGTTCGAGTGGGAGAAATGGTGGAACATGGTAAGTTTAGGGTCGAGAAATTTAACGGCCAAAACTTCTTATTGTGGAAGATGCAGATGGAAGATTATCTATATCAGAAAGATCTATACCTACCATTGGGCGGAAAAGCAAAGATGCCGATGGGTATGAAAGATGAAGAATGGAAGCTTCTCGATAGAAAGGCACTCGGAACAATATGGTTGTGCCTTGCAGTGTCGGTCGCCTTCAACATTTCGAAGGAAACAATGACAGAGGGTTTGATTAAGACGTTGGAGAAACTATATGAAAAACCCTCGGCATCAAACAAGGTATTTCTTATGAAACGGTTATTTAATATGAAGATGTCGGAAGGTGGATCTATTGCAGATCATTTAAATGATTTTAATACTGTTAGAAGTCAGTGATGTTCTGTAGGGGTAAACTTTGATGATGAAGTTAGAGCTCTATTATTCTTGTGCTCATTGCCAAAAAGTTGGAATGGTTTAGTAATGGCCATTAGTAGCTTTGTGTCTGGATCTAGTACTTTAAAGTTTGATGATGTTGTCGGTGCTATCCTTAGCAAGGAAATGCGACGGAAAAGCTCTGGTGAGACATCGGGAAATGCTTTGAGTGCAGAGTCTAAGGGAAGGAAAATGGAAGGAGGAAAGAGCTCAGGATATCACATTAAATCAAGGAAAGGCAGATCCAAGTCCAGATCGGGGATAGTGTGCTAGAAATGCGGAAAGAAAGGACACCTAAAGAAAGACTATAGATCTCGAAAGGGAAAAGAAGGAGATTCACAGCAAGAAAACAATCATGAAGCAAATCTGACAGGTGAGTTGTTACAAGATTCTTTCATTCTTTCTTTCGAAAATATTACTGATTCCTGGGTGGTAAATTCAGGGGCCTCATTCCATGCCACACCTGATAAGAAATACTTTCATGACTATGTTCAAGGAGATTTTGGACAA
>APFE030448610.1:0-13638 GCA_000404065.3 Pinus taeda | reverse complement strand
CAGGAAGAAGTGGGAGGTAGCCATGGAAGAAGAGATGGACTCCTTAATACATAACCAGACTTGGGATTTAGTCAGGTTACCTGCAGGAAAAACTACATTGAAGAATAAATGGGTTTACAGGTTGAAGGAAGAAGATGGAGGAAAACAGAGGTACAAAGCTAAACTTGTGGTGAAGGGGTTTGCACAGAAGAAAGGTATTGATTTTGATGAAATATTTTCTCCTGTTGTTAAAATGACTTCAATCAGAACTATTTTAAGTCTTGTAGCAGCTGAAGATTTGCATCTTGAGCAGTTAGATGTAAAGACAACCTTTCTCCATGGGGATTTGGAGGAAGAGATATATATGCAGCAGCCACAAGGATATGAAGTGAAAGGGAAGGAGAAACTTGTGTGCAGGTTGAAGAAGAGCTTGTATGGCTTAAAACAGGCTCCAAGGCAGTGGTATCTAAATTTTGATAAGTTTATGTCTGAACAAGGTTATACTAGATGTCACTCTGATCATTGTGTTTATCTGAAAAAGAAAAATGATGGCAGCTATATTATATTGTTATTGTATGTAGATGACATGCTTGTTGCAGGATCTAACATGCAGGAAATAAATGTGCTCAAAAGAAAATTGGCAAATTCATTTGCAATGAAGGATTTGGGAGCTGCAAAACAAATCCTTGGTATGAGAATAACTAGAGACAGGAAAAATCGTAAATTAACATTGTCTCAAAATGAGTACATACAAAAGGTGTTGAAAAGGTTTAACATGCACAATGCCAAACCAGTTAGTACACCTTTTGCTAGCCATTTCAAACTTAGCAAGGAAATGTGCCCAAAGACCCAAGAAGACGTGGATTATATGTCTAAAGTTCCATATGCATCAGCAGTTGGAAGCTTAATGTATGCAATGGTTTGCACAAGGCCTGATATTGCACATGCAGTGGGAGTTGTAAGCAGGTAGATGAACAATCCAGGAAAGGAACATTGGATGGCAGTGAAATGGATTCTCAGATATTTAAAGGTACCATAAATCAAGCATTATGCTTTGGTGGTTCAAACATTTCCCTACAGGGATATGTTGATGCAGATATGGCAAGTGACAGAGATAACAGGAGGAGCACTATAGGATATGTATTTATTGTTGGAGGAACAACTATCAGTTGGGTTTCAAAAATCCAAAGTGTTGTTGCACTTTCAACAACAGAAGTAGAGTACGTTGCTGCTACAGAGGCTAGTAAAGAAATGATCTGGTTATAAAGGTTTATGGGTGAATTAGGTAAAGAGCATGATAAGGGCACGTTATACAATGATAGCCAAAGTGCCATTCATCTTGCAAAGAACTCAACATTTCATTCAAGGACTAAACACATATAGCTCAAGTACCATTTCATACGATCAATGTTGGAAGATGGAGAGTTGAAGCTAGAAAAGATACACACTAGCCAGAATCCTGCAGATATGCTAACAAAAGTTTAACCAGGGAGAAACTAAGAACATGCTCATTTTCAATTGGTCTTCAAGGATGACGATGAAGATGAGAAACAGCCAGGTCCAAAAGAGGAGTCATTGTCTAGCAAATGAAGTAGCGATGGAGTTGCTACAATCATTCTCCAAGTGGGAGATTGTTGTGTGTGGAGCATCATTGTTCAAAGGTCTTTGTTTCATTCGGATGTATGCCCCAGGAAGTTTGTACACCCCTCCACGCGGGGGGGTGCAAGGGGACTTGTCCCCCCAGTGGGGTCTGGGGGGGCCGATCCCCCCCAGCTGGGGGGTCTGGGGGCCACCGGTCCCTCGGCGAGGGCTCGGGGGCAGCGCCCCCGAAGCTAAAAATAGATGTAAATTTGCCTTGTAAAAGTATAGTAATTTCTAGTCAATCTAGGTAGTTGATTAGGCAGATGATCTGACGGTAGAACTTATGTTTAGTTTAGGGTTTTTTTCCCTAGAAGGAAACCCCTCTCTTTGTATGAGGGCATTGTATTTAAGGCTGTGATATAGATGTGTATTCTATGTGTGTGTGCGAGAAACAGAGAGGTGATACTATGAGAGAAAAGAAAGGATATTACAACGAATTTGTTGTAGGTTGTGTCTCTTCATTTCGCTGGATAGTGGAAAGGAAGGACTGGCTGTTCGGGGTGGACGTAGCCCAAACTGGGTGAACCACGTATATCTGTGTCTCTCTTGTTTTATGTGTTTTCTGTGTTTATATTTCTACAATATTTTATGTTTTCCATTGCTTCGTAATATATATTTTTCTAACATTGAAACGACAAGAGACTGTGATATGTCATGCCAACATGGAAATACATACATAGGAGGAATGAATTACTCCAATATTGAAGGAGAAGAGAAAATAATTAGACTTTTCTTTAATCATTTCTTTTTGTAAGCTAGAATTTGTGTACCTATGGGAAGCTACGAGGGAGAAAAAAAGGGTCATTGATTAGGTACTAGAGAAAATAAATATGTTTAGAAGAAGTGGTGCATTAGTAAAAATTATAATGGAATTGCATTACTTGAGATGCCTACACAATGGTTTTCTCCACATAACCTGTAGCATATAAAGTATAAGGGTTAGCATAATTAAATCCCCACAAAATGCGCATAAGCATACACACACTGAACAAGGTAATTTTAACTAGTAGATTTGAATGGCCAAAATTTTAACAGTAACACAAACATGTAAAAATCCTAGAATAAAAACTAAATAATCATATCATTTTAGGAAAACAAATTAATTGAGAATGTTGGCATACAACCTCATCAATGGAATAATGAGTATTACCCATGCTAAAAGCCATTAGGGTGAAATCTACAACGTAATGAAGGATACGATACATTTGCAACCCTAACATCTACCAACACTAAGGAAATAAACCCTTATTCCTTCTATGGTTGAAATCAATCTATATATTATCGATATTATAGGTACGGAAAGAAATTAGGGTCATCACTTGAAAGGAAGGGGTAGAGGCCATACAATGTGATTAGAAAACCATAAGGAGACCCCAAACCCTCCTCCAAAAAAAGTTGAAACCCCTTGTGGAAGAAAAGAGGAAATGTTAGTGAACAATAGAAAAATGAGCTCTATATCATAAGAAAAATGAAATATAATTTGTAAATGACAAAGATATAGGATAAAATATGGGAAATTCAACATGTTCTAAAGAATTCCTTTCTAGTCTAGAAGAAAAGGAGGGTTTGTTTCCACTAGAACCCAAAAGAAATCATGGGGAAACACTAAACCCTACAAGAAGAAAAATAAAAGCATCAAGTCTCATATAGAAGATAAATAATTATGTATTTAGGAATATCCATCCCTTACCTTAGGAAGGATTAATGAGGCACTAATTCTAAAACTTTAGGTTGAAATGATACCACAACAAACGAGAAAAAAAAATTTCTTTAGCCTTACCTGAGTTCAGTGGCATAATGCCTCTAGTGAAAAAAAAAAACATTTTGATGATGTCCCTCCAGGTTGTGTGGTAGGTGGGTGTCATTTAAAAGTGTCATATATAAGCCTAAAACCTCTCTATGACAATGCTCTACAATGCAACAAAACAATTGAGGAGGGAAAATGAACTACATACCATGAGATTTGTGGTTAGATGAAAACCAAGGAAACCATAACCATTAGATGGATTTCTAGTCATATCCAATGATGGTAGAATGAGGTACAAAGGCCTATGTAAATCACGTCAAGGTTATAACTAACGTAAGACAAAAATCACTTGTTATATTGTAGTACCATCTTACAACCAATAATAAATGTAAAGAAAATCATAGAAGCAAAATGGTTTCAAGTTCACATAATTGTTTTATATTAACATTATTTTATGGTTACCCTAGATTCCATATGGAATCATAGGTGAAATATAAACTAGGATGTGGAAAAAAACTGCATGATATGGGCTCATTAACTATACATGTTCAGTGATAAGATTAAAATAATGCTCTTGAGGAGTTGAAACCATGGTAGTAACATTTATATTAGGAATCCAATATATATATAAGTTATAAAAAAAAATTAGAATAAGAGAGACATGTATTAAAGTATCTAGATTAGAGAAAAAAATACATGAATAACTTGCATACATGACCTCATACTCGGTGAATTCTAGAGGTCTTTATTATCCTTACCTCTTGCAAAACTCATGAACTCATTCAACTTCTAGCCAATTGATGAGCACATTGCAGATTCCTAAGCCTCAACAATGAGACCCTTAGCTCCTATATATATACACTTCATCCAAATAGAGGTGAACCTCCTTCATTACGCATTGAGAAACATAGAGCATAGTCACTCAACCTTACTCCTTACACTTTCTCAATGTGAAATATTGGACAAAAACTGCCTTGGATTGCACACTACACATTCTAAATGGATAGTACGGCCACTTTTGGATTGTTGGAGTGCTCAACTATGCAATCCTTGGAGCCTCCTTCTCATCCACTGCACACTGATGACTTAGAAATTTATCGTACTTATTTATACCCTTTGGAGGGTGAAGATTAAGTACAAGTCATATCTATCATGAAGATTCGAAGACATATAAACAAAGAGAGGAACATGGCATTGATGCATTATAGCAAAGTATTATATCACAATCGCCAAATTATGGTTTTTCAAAGTGTCATCACAAAAGATTTATGTTGTCCATGTATTTTGCCACAATTTGTTGATTGTAATTTTGTATTTCTAAAAAATGAGAAAACGTAAAATATGTGGAGTAGCGAGGGTCACACATGGAACGTGGAAGGTCACTTGGATGTCCTAGAGTCATGTATGTACTCAAAGGTCACATAGAAACTCCAAATTCATATGAGACCTCAAGAGTTCTGAGAAAGGTGAAGAGTCACAAGGGAGGACGAGAGTCACCTCATTTGTGATAAATACACCCTCCTAGCTCAAGAAAACAACTTTTCACCTTGGATTATCTAGCTTAGCATAAGAGAGAATAACATGTTTTTGACAAGTAAGTGGTGGCTTAATTTTCCACTATTTGGGCTAGTGTTGCATCATTGTAATTATTTACCTTGGAAAATTCACTTAATATTTGAAGCTCTTATAGCGCACGCACTTTCATGCATGTATTGTGGATGTCGTAAGACTATTATTTCAATGTTTGTGGTATATGTTCATGTTCATATATACTAAATAAAATGAACTATTTTGCTTTATTTGGTAAACATATTGTTGAGTGTGCATTGTTACTTGGTTTCATGGTCTTTGTTACTTTATTTCATGGTCATTGTTAGTATTTGAACTATTTTGTAGGTTAAAAAGTGATTCTTTCTATTCTCCCTTCTGTCTCTACAAGAATAATACTATTAGTTTCTGATGCGGGAGCACCCAGCACCAAAGCGAGCAAACATGGGCCACGGAAGCAGAACCAAGGAAACTTTGCTTTAAAGCAGAAAAAAAAAATTTAAAGCGGATAACGCTGATTTAAAGCATGCATGCATCTTTTGTGGGAGAAAAAGGAGCGGTTCTGATCTGTTCTTCCTTCAAATGCTTCTTATATAAGACAAAGATTGAGAGGGCATGAGATATTTTTGTTCTGGTAGGCAATTTGGAATGAACAAGATGTAATCGACAGCTATTTGGTTCTAAGGCTGGAATGCCTTAGGACGTAATTGTTTTGTAAATATATATAAGCATACACTGTGTTAATTATATCTGCAACGCGTGATGATGTTCCATGTTATTTATATATGCCTGCGTGTGTGTCTTTTGTTAAAAGTTAATTTCTGTATTGTTAACTCGTTGCCCTGAATTACTGCGTAACTGTTATATGTTGACCGAATATAACTGTGTGTGGATAATGCTATTCGGTTTAACATCGAATTGCCTCAGTTGAACTTCGCATCGGAACCAAAGGTAACCCATACCACCGGACGCAAGTGCTATGAATCAGGTTGGAGGTTAAGTCGGATCTGGAACTTCGGATCGGAGTAGTGGAGAATTACGTCGGCATTGGATGGAGATGGTGGATCGGCGGATCTACCAATGTATACAGAGGCGCCCATATAATTTTTTTTAAATCCGTCTATTATTATGTATTACCATGTGGCTGTTAGATCTTAATGTAAAACACGCATGTATGATGGCATGAATTTAGGGAAGATCCACGTCAATAAGTAAAGGGTGTTAAGTTAAAATGCTTCCGTAAAACGCTTGAGTTTTTTATGGAATTGGGATTTTGGGCAACCCCCAAATTCTTATTTTCATCAGGTGGTATCAGAGCAGGGAAAGGATTCCTGCCATAAGGAAGAAAAAAGTAGAGGAAGGTGAGAAGATTGCAATAGCCTAGAGCTGTTACCAAAAGACCAAGTCCAGAGGAGAGCTTGGTGAGGTAAGAGGCAGCAAGGAGGACTTGCTGTTGCAGAGGTTGATTGCAGCACACGAATTGAAGATATTACGAAGACCAAAAGCATATGACCAGGAGGTCATAAATTTTTGTGCCTCGGGAATCTGATGCAGGAGCACCCAGCACCAAAGCGAGCAAACATGGGCCACGGAAGTAGAACCAAGGAAACTTTGCTTTAAAGCAGAAAAAAAGAAATTTAAAGCGGATAACGCTGATTTAAAGCATGCATGCGTCTTTTGTGGGAGAAAAAGGAGCGATTCTGATCTATTCTTCCTTCAAATGCTTCTTATATAAGACAAAGATCGAGAGGGCATGAGATATTTTTGTTTTGGTAGGCAATTGGGAGTGAACAAGATGTAATCGACAGCTATTTGGTTCTAAGGCTGGAATGCCTTAGGACATAATTGTCTTGTAAATATATATAAGCATACACTGTGTTAATTATATCTGCAACGCGTGTTGATGTTCCATGTTATTTATATATGCCTGCATGTGTGTTTTTTGTTAAAAGTTAATTTCTGTATTGTTAACTCGTTGCCCTTAATTACTGTGTAACTGTTATATGTTGACCGAATATAACTCTATGTGGATAATGTTGTTCGGTTTAACGTCGAATTGCCTTAGTCGAACTTCGCATCGGAACCAAAGGTAACCCATACCGCCGGACGCAAGTGCTATGAATTAGGTTGGAGGTCAAGTTGGATCCGGAACTTCGGATCGGAGCAGTGGAGAATTACGTCGGCATTGGATGGAGTTGGTGGATCGGCGGATCTGCCAACGTATACAGAGGCGCCCATATAATTTTTTTTAAATCCGTCTATTATTATGTATTACCATGTGGCTGTTAGATCTTAATATAAAGCACGCATGTATGATGGCACGAATTTAGGGAAGATCCACGTCAATAAGTAAAGGGTGTTAAGTTAAAACGCTTCCGTAAAACGCTTGAGTTTTTTATGGAATTGGGATTTTGGGCAACCCTCAAGTTCTCATTTTCATCAGTTTTGTCTTCAAGGTTAAGTATTTCTACCATGTTTGTGGAATAACCTTATATACATTGCAATTTCATGCTTCACAATGTCAGCTTACTTTCTTATCTCAAAGTTTTTGTATAATCTATTATTTTTGTAATTGCATCCAAGGAAAATGTATAATAGTAATTGCGGTCAAGCGAAATTCCCTGATGGGGCTCCTATTCCAAACATTTTGAGGTGTACTTGGGACTTCATACTAGGGATACCCCCTACTATATGCGGTATCCAACACCATAAAAAAATTCTTGACAAGGAAGCACAATTTTCATCCATGAAAGGGATTCAATATTATGACCTCATGTTATAATGTGCGACTAGGTTTTGAGGCAAGGATGGAGTAGTAAGAAGGCATATGAACCTATAAGATATAAATCCACAAAGAATATTTGAACAATTGTACATATGACAAGACCTTGTGCTCTAATAGTAATTGATCATGTTTTGAATGAAAAATTTCATGAAAATCACATATATATTGAATTATAGATTCGAAAGAAAATAATAACATAGAAGTTATAGATAAAAATACCATAATTTTATTATGAGTGCGACATGAGAATTTTATAAGAAATACAAAAATTATCCTTCTTAATTTAGTTACAAAATATATTGCATAAAATTCAAATATTTTATTATATAAGTAAAATGCATTGGAATTTTCCTTTTCAATAGTTTTAGATGTTTCCTTCCTTTTTAGTATAGACCTTTACAAGGAAGGAGTGGACTTTTTCTTTCTTTCCTTCTGATTTATATGTTTATGATTTATGTTCCTTTCTTGATTTCCCAAAGAGGTTGTGAATTAATCTATTGTTCATCTCCATATTCCCATCCATAGTTCGATATGTTTTGATTTCATCAGAATTTAAAAGTGTATCAAACCCTCATTCCAACCAACAAAACCCTACTTATTCTCTTTTCATGTATATAATCTATGTTCTCCCATGCATTTATGGTTTCACCATGCATGATTGAAACTATGGATGGAAATTCTATTATGTCCATTTTGACTTGGATTTTGTCTTTCTGTGAGAGCGTTATGCTCGAATCCTCGACTTTTAAGCTCTACAAAATTTTTATGTAGCTTTTCTACTCTAATAAATAAAATGATGAATTTGTCTATGTGATCTTCCTAATGAATACATTAAAATTGAAACATCTCTATGTTTTATTCTCTCATTTTTAATTGATTTTCATATGGCTCAATGCCTTCCTGATGGAAGTACTTCAAGACTTGTATTGGTGTCAATATCCTTTTTATTTCTAAGATACAAGCATACAAAGTAGGAAGAGGTAGGTTTTAAATCAATGATTTGATTATTCATCTAACCATACCACAAGGTCACATGTATGTTCGAAATGATGCATGCTTACTTGATTGATGGTAGGTCATGAAAACTCTATCATTCTTGTAAATGTGTTGTTTGAACCTACTATGTACCACCAGTTCTAATGTTGGAAATTGTACTATATTAAATAAAGGAAAATGTAATCCCACCATTTCGATGGCAACTTCCAATGAAACTATGGGCCGTGCATCATTTATTTGTGAGTGCTCGAATTATGTTATTTAGTATTATATTATCATTGATATTGGCAACTCTTCGTATTTGTTCCCACTTGATATTTCAAAGATATCACCCACTAATATATAATTCTTTTATACCACAATTCAATTATTTTTTAGTAATTTCACTGTATATTTGTTTGTTAAATTACTTTTGGTGAATGTTTTTAATGTCTCAACTTAGAGAATATTACCAAGGTTAAGAAATATGCAATATCTCATTTCCATTGTTTAGGTACTACTTACCACCATAGAGAACTACTAGATCACCCTCATATTCAATGAACTATGGAAATAAATATGTGAAGGAGAAGGTGGTGATGCACCTATTGATATTATGCTACCTAGAAATAAGGATTCACACTAATGTGAAAGTGTAAAAAAAACAATTCTATGTACTTGATGATTTGATGAAAGGTATACAATAACTAAATATAAAATCTCCATTATATAAATGTTATTTTCATGTTGAAAATAAGCCTAAAAAATTCTAAAATCAAAATCAATTTCAAAAGAACTAATAGGAAGAGCAGGAGTGGGAGATAATAAATGAATGTGGGAGACAAATAAGGAGAAAAGAATGAGGTGGTTGAGGATGTAGTTGTGTGGTGGAATATGGAGAGAGGGAAAGAAATATCCAATTTGAGAGAGACACATAAATAGACACACACAAACACACTCATGGGGAGGTGGGAGAGGTAGGTTAGGAGGGACGGGTAGAGAGACATCTAGGGTGAGAGGATTAAGGCATGATTTTCTTTATAAATCAATGTTATAGGAAATATGAAACATATACAATACCTAAAACCTTATAATGGTTTTGATATTCCAATGAGGAGGGAGATGATACTTTAAATACATTACACGTGGTCACTAATGGTGTTTTCTATTTGGTTGGATGTTTAAAAGATTTCCTTCATTCCTGAAAATAAGAATTCCCTTCCTTAATCATATCTAATTCCCCATTCAAATGCAAAGTGCTCAAAACCTTCTAATGTTGTTCATATATCAACTTAGGGGAAGAATGTCATAGAGGGATGATTTGTGGTGGTTTGAGGACTCATTGATTTCTTTTGAATTTTGGAAACTATTTTTTAGGATGCATGAGAAAATTTCATGACATGACCTTTGTTGAAGTCTAAATATCAAAACCGACTTCACCAAAACCCTAATGGTGCCAATATATGTACAAAGACGTAAATAGAAAACTTGGTATGTAATGTGTGTAGTGTTAAGGTATTGTCTGTCATTCAAGTTTTCGTGTGTACTCAATGTGTTGTTCATGGACGCGGTTAATGGGTGTTCAATTTGTTTTTTGTTATCCTAGTCAATGGTTGGGGATGTTAGTGCCACCAAGAGATTTTAAGTAGTATGTATATGTCCCAAGGTCTAAGAAATGATAGAAGCTACTAGTGCATCCTAAATGTGCATACTCAATGAACACATGTATGTTCCTATTAAAATGTACATGCTTAAGGAACATATAGATTTTCCTAAAGCATGCACATATTTTTTTCATTTACATTTGATTTTGATTGGAGTGACAAGTCTAAATTATGGGTTTGCTAAGTTAGTTTATTCACATATAGGTGTGGGGTGATGAACCTAGTGTCTTGAGATGTAACTATATTAAAGCCTCCATTTTCATAAATAACTATTTTATGTATTTTTATATAAGTTACACGAATGCATTGTCAATGAAACTATGGAAACACATTGTGTAAACTATGGAAATTTCAAGAATATAGTTTAAGAAAAAAATAATATTGTTTACCTTTTTTAATGTATCCTTGATATATTTAAATATTAAAAGACATACATATTTTATTTCATATATAATTACTTTTCCTAATACATTTTTTAATTATGTTGAATGTTGCAATAGTATAGACTTGAACTTACAACTTAAAAAGTAATAAATTAATGTGATAATGTTAAGACATTTTTCACTAATGCTAACAAAGTTTCTATAATTCCAAGGAAATAATGGAATACACACACAAAAACACAAACAATTAAGATTAGAATCCTTAAAAAAATTACCATTCATAGAAGCAATGTGTTCTCAACAATTCTATAAAGATTTAAAGGGTAATTACATCACATAGGTATCCAAATTTAGTACTAATGTAAACATATGAATTATATTTTACGTGAAAAACAATATATCATTCTTAGGAAATTTTAGGTTTCACATAGTTTCAAAAGTTTCAAGTAGTTTTTATAAATAAAAACAATATCTTTATAAAGCTAATTCATCTTCTCATATTTCATCTGTTTATGCCATATTAAAATTCAATGTGAAATTATCTTGAATTTCTCTTTGAAGCCAATATTTTATTCTTTTCCCTATTTGAAATGTCACTAATGTTTCGTGAGAGATTATTTCTACCTTGCATTCTATCTCATTTAAATGCAAACTAGTTATCTAGAAATCAAATGGAGAAATTAATATTAGTTGCGTGGTTATACGGTTGTAATCAATTGAAAGAAATCCTTGGAAATCTAGATCATGCTTAGAATTTTAATTCTACTCGTTGTATCATCATTTTATTTAATGTGAATTAGGATTTTTCCCTTTACGCTAGTGCCCTAGCAATATTTCTGAAAGATTTCTTCACATCATTCAAATAATTTTAAATTAAGAAAAGTATTTGTTTTTCTTCCATATTGTCATCAACATGAATTAATGCACTTAATTCAAGCCTCATCAGATGCCTCTTTTACCATTTTTATATTTTGTTGAATCGTCTAGTTAAGTTTTAACAAGATGTCATTATGCTCATGACAATTTCCCATAACAAGTTTCAGTTATAGTGCAACCTCCCTAATTTCTTAATATTCACTTACAATTTTATGATCAAAATACTAATGGTTGAAAAACACTCTTTCCCTACATGTATAAACATTTATGTTTACTATTGGTGCTTCCTCCTACTCATTCTCCTCTACTCACAACTATTTTTCTTTTTTCATTGTTACTAGAAAACCACTATTATTTTCTATGATATGGTGTAAAATTATGAACGCCTTTGTGATGAATATTCTCAATTGTTGCATGATCTCAAAATATTTGAGTGGTTAAGTGAGTACCCCTTGAACACAAATTTGTAGCCTTATTTTTCCCTTGAATCTTCATGATGTACCTCTAATTCTCTTTCTCTTCTATCTATTGCCAATTTGTTATCTCTATTTAATGTTCTGGTAACATGTTTAGTTTTCTGTTTCCACCATCCTTCACTCTTAATTGCTTGATTAACTTAGGTTCATATTTCTTCTATCCTTTATCCTCTCTTCTCCACTTGTTCCTTTAGGTACAAGTTCTAGATCTTGAAGTCATTGACATAGTAATATTTGTTACTAAACCCATCCTTTGTTCTCTAGGTATAATCATTGTAAAAAGGTAGGGAATGCCTAATTTATGTAATTAATGGCCTATTGTGCTTAGAAAATGTGCCCTCCATGAACATTTTCCATATCAATAATATTGAGTGGTCTATTGAATGGGTTTTCTCTACTATATCTATGTCGTGGATTCTTCCTATCCATTCTAGAGTCTAAATTCATGATAAAAGCTAAAAAATTGTGATGTACGAGCATTGACCCATCCTTCGAAAAACTAGCAAGAATGAGTTTTGGAAGGAAATTGTAAATAATGTAGGATAATATCTATTTTATACAGGATTAAAATCTTGAAAAACACATATTTGTGGCAAATGTTAGGAATCAATCGATAGCTTTGTGGAGAAGACCATGTTGAAAATTTTTTGGAGACGATCATGTTAAGAGATTTATGGACAAGATCATGGATCTTGATATAATTCATGATATTTTAATTTTCTAATATAAATTGTAAACATGTCTACAAATGAGGGGTTGTAATTGAATGATGAACAAGCCTGCCAGGGTGCCATTAGTCTCTATGTAATATTATAGTATATTTTATTAATGAAATTTGTTGTGAAATTTTGTGTATATAAATCTCATAGTTTATATTTAGTCTTGATGGTGTGAACCATGCCTTATTGTGTGGGCCAGTGTGTATATGTTTCTTACACACTGAAGTGAGCAAGTGCTAGAAATTAGCTAGGAATGCATGCATGAATCATAGGAACAACAAAATATTTTGGTGGACCCATACCCACAGGTCTAGGATCAAGACCAGTAAAAAGAATGAAAATGAAGAACCCCCAAAATCATTTTCATCAAATTGTAATGCAACCAATTGTGTGTAGACTATAGTGACCTTAAGGTTAGGGAGTGATATAACCAACACTGAATGGATTTCTTCCTTAAAGACCATTATCATGTTGTACATGAGTTACTCATAAATAATCTCATGTGCCTTTACCTCCATCAATATATTTATTGATCCAAGATTCTCATTAAAGGTTATGACTAGGACCCTTTCCAACTCAGGTGTGCGATCCTTTATTCTAATGACTTTCATCCATGTAGAGGCCAAAATCATTTCTCTCTATTTTCTACATGGTAGTTAAGTATATCCATATAGTCTTCTTCACTAAGTATATCTAGGAGTATGTCTAATCATGTTCTTCTTAGTGGATTTCCTCTTAAAACATGTTAATGGATGAAGCATCACCCAGTAATTGCACTTGTCCTTGTTTACTAATCTACAATCCAAAGTCAATGTCTTCAATGTTTGATTACTGAACTAGTCTAG
>APFE030448602.1:29375-54188 GCA_000404065.3 Pinus taeda | reverse complement strand
ATGACAATTACAGTAATCTCTAATTATAGTTACTTTTTTGTTAGGGCTCAGGATGCATAAGGGTATATTGCAGAATCAAACCCTATTTTGGAGGTCAATCTGATGCCTACGGTGCAGTGGAATTTATTGGGGAAGATGGATCCCTCGTCAATACATCCAAGATGGGCAAAAATGTACAGAGGATATTAAACCTTAATAAGGTTTTTGGGCCATCGGGCCATCTCTAACACAAGGTACCGATTAAAGAGTCTTTTGACTTCGTATTCTGAGATAATTTGCATACAATTACTAACTTGTTTTTAATTTGCATGCAATTACTAACTTGTTTTTTCCATGAATTGGCAGAGGAAATTTACATGAATACACAGCCATTGATCCGATCTGTAATTCCAAATGGGCAAAGATGTATAGAGGATATCCAATTTTAATAAGGTTTTTGGGCCATCTGCTACACAAGGTACTGATCAAAGAGTCATTTGGCCTCGTCTTCTAACATAATTTGTATGAAATTACTAGCTTGTTTTTGTCCGTTGTTAGAGGAAATTCACATGGATACACAACCATTGATCCGATCAAACAGGATATGGAAAGACCCACACCATGGTGAGTATATTTCTTCTAAGGATTTTGTTCTAAAAATTTGATGGTTTCCCAAAAGTATATATCTAAAATGGCTTAGCTGAGAAAGCAGCTTCTGGTTCTTAACTAATAGATTAATTTTAAGATCCTTCTCAAGGTAACCTGGCCTGACATTTTGGACTTCCTAAACTTCAGAGCCGTCCAACAGGTCCTTTTGAAAAGGAAATGGGAGTCAATTATAGAGCTTTCAGTGACCTCTTTGAGTTATCTCAAATCATTGATTCTTTGTTTTTATGACTTTTCAGCTCCAAACGGACATGCTGAGCGAACTTGCAGGACACCACCTGATCAGCAGTCGATGAAGGTAGGAAAACGAAGGTTGTAATAACCTGTGTTTTGCCCTTGTGGACATTTTAATGCTATCTCGGCTAACCGTTGTTAATTGATGTTGTATAATAGTTCCAACTTTTGTCATGAGCCATCAGGTAGGCTTATGGTTCCTCTCTAGAGGAAATCAAGGTTAAAAGAAAATTATAAATTGTAAATAGAGTGGAAATCGATGTTAAAGAAAATGCAACGCATTGGGACTACAAGTTTGAATGTCCACTTGAATATATGCTTATAGTTTATTACTTGCAATATGCACCAACACTTTTCTTCTTGTAATTTAATTATTATATTGGTTTGCAGGGTAAAGGCTACTTGTGAAGAATTGGATTAAAATATAGATCAGTGAGAAGCGTTGTGGCATGATATCTGTAAAGTACTTAAGGTGATTAAGTTAAAGAAAAAAACAGAGTTACCTCCAGCAAAACCCAAAGGGATATCAATCTTTATTTTGCTAACAAAGGGTGGTTTTTTTTTACTTAATATTTTCACATATGGAAAAGAACATGGTACATAACTTGGATCCTCTGCAATTGTCGGATGGGTACAGTCTTGAGATTTTCGCATCACAGTTCAAATTTTTAGATGGACAACATCTTTGTGTTTTTTCGGAAGGGTACCACAGGGATGAAGTCTCAGCATCCTCATAATCACGATGATCACAATCTCGACATAGTTGTGATGATGAAGATCTCAGTGCAGGGGGAGGACATAGTCACAGTCTCGGCATAGTTGAGATGAGAAGGATCACATTGATCCCACAATAATACATTTTCGACATACTAGACACGATCATGATCTCGGCATTGTGGTTATCATGGTCTTGGTCATAGTCTTGATGAAGATCTTGGTGCAACTCTCATATATATATATATACATATCTCAGTATAAAGATCTTGTTGGTATAGTAAAGGCCTCAGTGAAGGTGCATCAATGATCTCAGTGTCGCAGCAGTGATGATGATGATCTTAGCAGTGATATAGAAGAGGATTGGTGTCTTGGTCTTGGAGTGGCCTAATAGGTAAATGGTCATGGTCTTGGTATTTGTCAACTAGAATCTCTATAAGAAGATTTTTTTGTGGGTTTTCCTCTCAAATTTTGAGAGGTTTTGGCCCTGGCAGAAAGCCAACATCTTGTGTTCTTGTCTCTTTTGTTTTGGTGACTATTTTATGAACTAAAATACACACTCTAATAATAACAAGAGAAGATTTTGATAATAAGGAAAAGTTAAAACACCTCACAAATAGTTATCATGGCAAGAAGAATCTCATTAACTTAATTTGCCCTAGATTCTTCAACGTGGTTTTAGAGTTAAGGTTGTTGAAGTCAAAGGAAGGGCAAAAAAGAGACATTCATGGATCAAGATCTACATTGAAGGATCAAACCCTAGATCAAAGAAGCAGTCTACAACAACAAGAAATTGTCTCCATAGTCATCATCAAAAGGCCACCAAGACTCTCATCAAGTTGAAACCATAGAAGCAGTCCTGATCTACACTACAAGAAAAGGCAATGTCATCTTCACAAGAAAGGATCATCTCCTTACCCTAGAAGAATATCATCCGAAGAAGAAACAAATCATCCTTATCAAAAGGAGCAACCTTTTATATTAAAGAAAGTCTTTCTCATCTGAAAGAAGATCATCCAAGAGGAAGCTCTAATACATCTTCTTCAACCATCATCAAAGAGATCAAGTAGAAGAGTTCATCTTCACTTGTCAAGTAAGTATCTTTCATTTTATAATTTTGGTTAAATGACTTTATGTGTGCAAGGAGATCTATCAAATGGTTGGGTCATCGAAATTCCTTGCATAAGAAAGGAGGATAGATATAGTCCCCATAAGAGAAGTCATTGATGTCTATGGAAAAGTATCTAAAGGTCAAGCATTGTTTGAATGCATGTAAAATGATCAAAGGACTCATAGGATTCTTATGAAATCAGTCAAAGATCCTCTCATCCCTATGTAACAGGAGAGGAGACATAAAAAGAGATATATGAAATGCTAGAAGATATATTCTCTGAAAATGTAGTAAAGAAGGTCATATCACTTAGACCTGATCTACACAAAATTGAAGGTATCAAAGAATGAAGGAATATCTTCATGAGATCTCAATTGGGAGATCTGGGAGAGATGATAAGAAGATAATCATCATTGTTCTAATTGATAAGAAAGGTAACAAATGACAAGAAAGTTACCTCATTCAACTTGTGGTCTCTATGCTAGATAGAAAAAGGAAAGTTGAGGGAAAACATGTTGAAGGTTAAAAGAATCAAGCATTTGTAGAAAGGAAAGGGAAGTTTAGTCCTCAAACAAGACAAAACAATATAGCTAAGATTCAATACTATAGAAATATTATGAAAAGAAAGCTCATATCGCCAGAAAGATGGAGGAACCTGAAGAAAAGGGCCAAGGAAAGAGGGAGTAACAGATCTCTACTATGATTGAGAAGGCATCCCTCACAAAAGGGTCCAATCATCAAATATTTTGTTATAGATATGACCATGATAATAAGATGCATCGTGGCATCATGGAAGCATTAGAAACAAGAGCTCATAACATCACCATGTGAACCATGAAGGATAAAATCCATGGCAGTCAAACATGAAGGATATAGCTCTTAGGAACCTCATTGAACATTGAAGGAAAGGATGAAGTCATCTAGTAAAAGGATCACCATACATCAAGTCAAAAAGGAAACATCTGCCAGATGGGGATATACAAGATCCTCAAGATTCTCTGATGGAATCCTCATAGGAGGGTTCACTAATCTAGAGAGGAAGCAAGTGTTTCATCAAAAACTCCAACTTGTGGAGTTCATGGGATGATGGTACGATGACATGAGAGATGAACTAGATCAAGGGGTTGAAGATATTTTCAATCAAGGAAGCTGCTGGAAGAATCCTAGATGACATAAAGGTAAAATGAGGCATGTATGCTTGTATTTAATATGATAAAGTCATGTCGCATGGTTTAAGGCAACATGGATCGTTACTTCTATCTTGAGAAGCATGATCAAGAGAAAAATCATCTCCTCCTCCGAAAGGATGCAAGAAGACATAAGTCACACTAGATGAAATCAACATAACATGTCCTCATATGAAGTATGAGGTGGTTGACTACAATTAAGAAACTATGATTGAAAACTCCTGGGAATGGAATGTGTGAGGAAGGAAGAGATCGTGAGTTATGCAACCCTGATGAAGGCGATCAACATCCAAAAGATGAAGAAGATTTGACTATGAAATCTCCCAGAAAGATATGAAGACTCCGATGAAAGTTTGGAAAAGATGGAGACCTTTGACAATGGATATCTTTGGGAGATATGTCAACATGTATGCAAGATGTTGATACCTACATGAAGATGTCATGATGAAGAGCGATCTCGTAAGGTACTATTTGATTTAATGTTATGTTTTGAGTTCTTGAATAATATCTAGATGGGTTCATTAGGGCTACTGGAACAAGAGTTGTAAGTACAAGTACAACTAGCATTCATGTGGTGGATGGAAAATCCTGAAAGAAACATGATGAAGAAGAAGTAGCCATATGAATAAGGTTCCAGATATGGATCAAGAAGGCCACTTTCCATGAAGAAAGGAATGACATGATGAACCAATAAGGAAAGTGATTGATGGTTGATGCCCTACAAGGGAGAAACTCGACTGAATTACATGACATCAAGGAAGGAAAAATGATCAAGTAGCTGAAGGACCCACAAAGAAGAAGTTGTTGATGAAAAGGAGAGTCCCTAGTTAAGAGGGAGCTTTGACAAGTCCCTAATTGAGAGACAGCTTGGGTAAGTTCCTAGTTAGAGGGAACTTGGGTACATTCCTTTACAGGAATCAGCATATCTTCCCTAGTTGAGAGGAAGAGATAGACACAAAATTATTGTATTCAATTAGGAAGAAAGAATGGAGGATTGGGTAATCATCTGGCATTTGATGCTCTTTGAGGATGTGTAGGGCATCCAAGATAAGAGTAGGCAAGAGGACTGATATTCTTTGAGGGCTGGGAACCCAAGATAATAATAGTCCTAAAAGGTCATACTCAGTGAACACCCGAGTGGGTATGTACCTTGAGAGACAATGATGGTGTCTATAGTCATTGGTCTCACCAACATTGTGCTTTGATCTAATGAGAGATAGAGATGTCAATTAAGGCCTTGTTGTGGAAACAATGTTGGTTACTATGATGCTATACAAATGGGATACCAATTCAATTCTTCTTATGAGAAATTCTTCAAATTGAAAATCACCAAGTACCATTATTAATACCTCCCTAGTTAAGAGGGAGTGTTGAATAAAGTGTAACTAGGTTCGGTCTTCATAATGACATGTAATTATGATTGATGTAAATGATGGAATAAAGAGAACAAAATTATTATTGTAAACTTGCTTCATGGGTTTCATGAGCAAGTGATTTTAGAATAATAGTATTTGTCATTTAGAGTCTAGAATAAATGTCATGTATGAAGAGCTCTTCTTGAGCCTATGTTTAATGTATGCAAGTCTATAGAAATGTCTAAAATCCCTCCAAAGGCAAGTACAATCCCTCTTGAAGAATTCAGCCTCCAAACAAGATAAAAAGTAGTCATGGCGCCTCATATAAGGAGACACAATGGTTCACGGTCATGTCGGCTTAATATGTGGGTCAAACTACTATAAATACCCAATTAGGGTTTGCGCAAAAGAATAAGGTACAAAACTAGGATCCTCTGCAATTTTCCGATGGGTACAATCCTGGGATTTTCACATCACAATTCAAATTTTCGAATGAACAACATCTCTGTGTTTTTTCATATAGGTATTGTTGTAGCATCCATTGTCCTTTTAATTTTATTTTTAGTTTTATTACGAAAAAGAAAAAAAATCAAATATTATGTTGTAGCAGAAATAAGGGGAAAAGCAGAAATTTGAAAGAAATAACTTATTTTATTTTATTAATGGCTTTGAATGTGAGAAATCCGTAAGGAGATATGATTCATTCACTTGCAAGGCAACAGATCCGATGGCAATTGTGTGGGTAACTAGAATGAAGTTTATTTTGGGAAATCGGATGCAGTGGTGTATGGAATGCAGTTTAATCTGTTGAAGTTCGGATCAATCGCAACTGTCCATCGAAAGGGACGATATCCGACGAATATTACGTCGAAAAGTAATCGAGTTTTATTTTTAAAATCGGACCTGATAAATCTTTAACTGACAATTTTATTTCTTATCGGGTCCATGTGGGAGTCAAAGGGTTGTTGAAAAAACGGACGCGATAAGGTTTTGTTCGACAAGTTTAAAGTCTCGTTGAGTTTTGAGGGATCAAACCGTCCATTGAATGGGTGATTGGATGGTGATCGCGCACAGCTTAGGCAGACGCGATAGGTTTATGATCTAGAGATTTAATTCTTTTGAGTTCCGTAGTAACTGAAGGTTTGCCATATTTCACGTAAATCAACCAATTTCGTTGTTTTAGCAAATAACCAAACTTAGAGATGATGACCAAAACTTAAAATGGATGATGATTGGTCGAGTTTCCTTGTGTTTTGACCAATCACAACACTTCTAATATGTAGGTGGCCCACAAGTCCATGCATAGAGTTTTGTTAAAGTGCAGCGTGTTGTGTTAAAACAGTTTAAATATTATCAGAACATCTACAGATAAACTTCATCAGCATTCAAGCCACAGATCTGAACAACGAACACCCATCATCAGTTTTCTAAATTCTGTTACTTCTTGTTATTTTATTTTCTTGAGAATCGGTGTCTTTTACCCTCTAATGTGATATTTTGTAGTGATTTTTACTTTAGACAGTTAGTAGATAGTTAAGCAGTTTGACAATTTTGGTGATTACCAATTGTCTCATAATGTATAAAAAGAGAAAAATTTACAGAGAAAGGGTTCGGATTTTGGAGAACCTAAAGACTAGGCCACTGTATTCTTGATAAAACCATTGATTAATGAAAGAATCAGAAGTTTTCCACACATTGTCGAGTATGATTTTGTGACTTCTCTGTTATGTGTCATCATATGTTTTCTTCCTTTAAGTATGGTAATGAAGTTGCATGTCTTTATTTTCTTATGTAAATGAAGTTAAAATCCCTTAAAAGAGCTCTCCTATACTTGAAGTTCCTACCTCTGCAATTCTTCTAAGTTACGGATAGTAGTTTCTGTGTAAGACAACATATTATCTTTAACTTCTCCAAGTGTCACAAATAGTAGATTCTGTGTAAAACAACATATTGTCTCTGACTTCTTCAAGCTTTCTTCATTCATCATTTATATTCAGCAATCAAATGGCATTATGAGATTTTCATGTCACCTAAGTATTAAGGGTTAAAACCCAAGTCTTTCAGGTCCTTCATTTGAGAATACAACATACAATTAAGTGACAAACAAGTGACTATAATTATAAACATTAATGTCTTAGCACAATTTCTACACAACCATGAAATTGGTTTCTTAAGGCACAACAAGTACCACGGGGATGAAGTCCCAACATCCTCACAATCATGATGATCACATTCTCGACATAGTTGTGATGATGAAGAACTTGGTGCAGGGAGAGGACACAGTCACAGTCTCGGCATAGTTGATATGAAAAGGATCACAATGATCCCACAATAATACATTCTCGACATACTAGACACAATCGTGATCTCGGCATTGTGGTAATCATGGTCTCAGTCATGGCATTGATGAAGACAAGGTCATGATGAAAATCTCAGTGCAATTCGCATATGTATATATACATGCATATCTCAGTATAGAGATATCGTTGGTATGGTAAAGGTCTCAGTGAAGGAGCAACAATCATATCAGTGAAGGTGCACCAATGATCTCAATGAAGGTGCAACAATGATCTCGATGAAGGTGCAACAATGGTGCAATTGTAATGATCTTAGTGGTGCAATAGTAATGACCTTAGTGTATCAGTAGTGATGATGATGATCTCAGCAATGACATAGAAGAGGATTGGTGTCTTGGTCTTGGAGTGGTCTAATAGGTCAAGGGTCATGGTCTTGGTATTCGTCAACTGGAATATCTACAAGCAAAATTTTGTGTGGGTTTTCCTCTCAAAGAGTGAGAGGTTTTTGCCTTGGTAGAAAGCCAACATCTTTTGTTCTTGTCTCTTTTGTTTTGGTGACTATTTGATGAACTAAAAGACACACTCTAATAATAACAAGAGAAGATTGTGATAATAAGGAAAAGTTAAAATACCTCACAAATAGTTATCATAGCAAGAAGAATCTCATTAACTTAATTTGCCCTAGATTCTTCAGCATGGTTGGTGACTTGATATGTGATTTTTCGCAACGTGGGAACTTTGCCAGTTGGAGTTGTCGTCTGGTAATTTTGTAGGAATGGGCATTTGCGAGGTTTATAAAGGCTCGGTATGATTTACTTTTAATGTATGTGGGAGGAATTCAAACACACCTTAGAATTTTACTTTTACACTCAAAATCCTAGGCAAAAATTAAACTATATATATATGGATTGAGATACACTACTGGAAATGTGAAGCTGCATGATTATTCGAACACTGACTGGGCAGGTAGTGTGGAGAATCGCAAGAGCACTTCCGAGTGCTAGTTCTCTTCGGGTTCTGCTCGATATCCTGGATGAGCAGGGAGCGGAAGTCGGTTGCTATAAGCACTGATAAGACCGAATACATAGCTACGAGTATGATCTCGTGTGAAGCTGCCTAGTTGTGGAAGATCTTCAGCGAGCTGTTTGTACACATGATGGATACCACCGGGATCCTCTGTGTCAACCGGGGGGGGGATTCGATTGTTGAGGAATCCCATATTCTATGATTTGCTCCAGCGTATAGACATCAAATACTACCTTATCTGGGATATGGTACCTCGATGAGTGAGGAGGCTCTACTGCATTGAGACTAATGTACAGGTTGCAAACATTTTGTTAAAGCCCTGGGAAAGGTCAAATTTGTGACTTTCCCGAACGACTTGGAGTTGTTGAGAGACCTTCTTATAAAGGTTCTATATGATGCATGCATTAAGCTCTGGGAGCTTCGGGGGGCTTGGGGTACTGCTTGGAGTAACAAGCGACCATAGGGTGATTCACCCTCCCCTAATGGTGCATTGTGTACAGGGTGAATGGCTCAACCTTCCTTGTGATACTCTGAGGCGACTTAGGGACAGGATGAATGGTTCTCCTGTTGAGGCATCCTACCCATGTAGTCTGGGACTCATGGGAAGTACCTCTCATCTGGCCAATGAGCAGGGAAATGGGGTTAGGGACCATAGTAGTACTAGTGATGGACGCATCATTGTATCTACCGTACTCCCTATGCTAGGATGACCTCCATTGATCTGGGATCAATGAAACTGATATGGGATTAGTATGAGTGGTTTGAGACACTCTCTTGTGATATTGATCTGGGATCAATAAAACTGACGTCGGGTTAGTAGAGAATTTTATGAGACATTCTCGATCAATTCTTCTTCTTCATGGTTCAGCAGAGCAGAGTAGTGCAGGGCACTGATAGTACAATCAGACATATGGATTAGCAGATGGAGTTCTCCTTAGTTGAGAGGGAGTGTTAAAATTGGCAAGTAGGGCCAAACTCCATGTGGGTCATCTTGTTTATGGCCGCTGATATTTTTTCATGGATCCCTCTCATCGAGAGGTGTAGGATTGATCTAAAGATCATCTGATTCCGATAAGTATTCATGGAGTTATGAATTTATTTGTGTTATAAGACAATTCGTCAAGTTTGGCCAACAACCAAATAAACCCCACATGTGCTCAACGTTTTAGTATAAAAGGAGATGACTTGAGAGTCATTTCTCACACACTCTTCTATCTTGATTTCTTTCCAATTGTCTTGGGTTTTAGTGGAAGAGAAATCTAGGAGTGGAAGCCTTAGACGTTGGAGGAAAAGATGATTCCCTAGACACAGATAGAAGGCAGCCCTAGACGCAGATGGAAGGTAGCCCTAGATGCAGATGGAAGGCAACCCTAACACTATCCTAAGGTAACCCTAACCTACGCTATCTCAAGGGTAACCTAGCCGTAGTCAAGATAAGGATATACGCTGCCCTAATAGGTCCTAGCTACAACAAAGTCATGGGTCTTTTTGAGGACTGAGCTATTGTTAGGAGGGCCTAGGAGTTGGGCTAGAAGGCAACAATCCAACGCCTACTTCAGCGAAGAAGAAGGGACGTTAAGGTCACTCTTGTGACCACTTGAAGAGGCAACAAGGTTTGCGTGAAAGCCACAAGCCTGTAAGTATTGTTTTGATGGTCAAAACAACCCTCTACATGGAGTTGTAGGTGTCTCCTCAACTAGCAAGGTCACCTACCTTGTAAAGAAAGGGAGGCCGCATAATTCAATGTGAGTTATGGGCTGATTGTTAGAATGCTATAGGTTATAGGAGGGTGCCTTAACCAATGATTGAATTCTGTCCATGAACAATAGTACAGAGATGTTAGATACTGCCACATAGGAGCTGCAATGTCACTAACAAATAGGACAATGGGACAACCCAATGACATAGGACAACTATGACAATTGTGCAACAGTGGCACAAGTGGGACAACTGCTAACTAGTGCAACAAAGTAAATAGGACATCAAGGTACATAGTGTTGTATAGATGTATGGGACAGCAAGGTACATAGTGTTGTATAGATGTATGGGACAACAAGGTACATAGTGTTGTATAGATGCATGGGACAAGAAGGTATAGAGTGTTGTATAGATGCATGGGACAACTGTGACATGGCAAGCATGGTGAAGCATGGACAACATGGCAAACGTGGTGCAACATGGCAAGCATGGACAACATGGCAAGAATGGTGCAACATGGCAAGCATGGACAACAGTGGCAAGCATGGTGCTGCAAGCACATGAGACATGTTGTATGACAACACGGTTATGACAGATGGGACAACAATGCAGCAGTGTGATGTGTACAACATGGTCATGAGGTCCAGCATTGTGATGATGGGTGCAGCATGGTGCAACACGGTGAGGTGCAGCATGATGATGGGATGCAACAAAATGATACGTGAAAGAGTCACCTTGGAGAATCAGTTGAAGCAACATGTCTTCAACTGATCTCATCTATTATCTTCTTAGAGATGATCTTTGCTCTTATCTAGATAAGTCAAAGTATTGACTTCTGTTGTAAATGTATTATCTCTCTCTCTCTCTCTCTACTGAACTATTGAAGAACATAAAAGAAGAATTGGTCAAGAGTTTCCCCACATTGGGGTTTGTCCCTGGCTAGTGCCACATCTCGTGTCCTCTTGTCTTGGCTTATCTTCTGCGATTTATGTTTATGTTCTATCTATAGTTTACTTTAATGTTGATGTGATTGCTAATCTAGAAAAGATATTGAGCTAACTGCGAAAATTGAAATAAATTGCTCTAAGCATAGAACATACCTAAAATTAACAAATATGTAGTAACATGCCCCCACCACAACCTTGCTACTATGTTGACCCTTCGAAATATGCCCAAGGGATGTTCCTGTCGATAATCTCTGCAGAGATATTGTGTGTAGTGTGAGGGCAATCATCCTCCGGTATACTGTTATATATTGATCTGAGATGTGCTATTGCTTGAGGCCATAGTGAAGCAGTACCCGTAAAAATAAGTTTATTTCTTTGCAACCAAATGCACCAACATATCAGGGGATGGAGGTTCCTAATCTTGGTTAGGTGTGCAGCAGACCACCTCGATTGCCATGCTTCCAATATATTAGCTCCATGCCAACGATTGGGAAGGTGTAGATTTGCAAGTACATTATGCCATAGAGAAATGCTAATAGGACATAATAGAAATAAGTGTTCAATAGATTCTGATGCCTGCTTGCATAGTATACACCATGTTGGTCCGAAATATGATCGCTTCTGTAGATTGTCCCCTGTAGGGGCTTTGTTGCGGAGTATACACCACATGAATAATTTATCCTTGGGAGGTGCCTTTAGCTTCCAAAGAGCGTTCCACCACCAACCAGAAGCGGGGGGTTTGTGTGCAGAGTAGTTGGCAAGATATCCTTCCTTAGGAGAATAGGAACCATGATGCATGCCCAGATGAGCTCATCCTTTCCCTTAGTGATCCGAACATGTGATTCTAAGAGTGCACTAATGTAGGATTTCCAATCATTGTGCTAGATGTTAGGTATACCCTATAGTACAACAGATTTCCAGGCTTGATAGAAAATAGTAGAATTGTCCTGATCAACAAATTGAGCAAGTCTAATGATACCTACGATCGAGAGGAAGTGTAGGTGCTTAGGGGGAAGATGAAAAGCATTCCCACATCTAGACCAAGGATCCATGCCAATGCAAACGAGGTTACCATTACCAATCCTCCAGGTTAATCCATCACAGATGTATGATAGAGAGTTCAGAACCGCTCCATGTTGGTCGCCTGATCCAATCAAGAAGATGGAGAGGGTTAATATACTTCTATATGACCGCCCCAATCCATAGATTCTTTGTAGTAAGAACTTGCCATCCCATTTTTCCTGCTAATGCTTTTGCAAAAGCATCAAGGTTTTTCATGCCCCATCCGCTCTATTTCTTTGGGAGAGCAATGAGATCCCATCTAACTCATGCATATGTATGACCTTCTTGTTTCCCTTTCCATAAGAATATGCAACACAACTATCGTATTCTATGCAATATGCCCCTTGGAATCCAAGCCAAGGACATCTAGTACACTGGTGTAGCTTTCAATATAGATTTGATAAGAGTGAGTCAGCCAACCCTAGAGAGCCATTTGTGATGCCATATATTCTGTCGCCTTGCAATTTTTGCCACAAGCCATACCCAGTCAGCTATATTATAATGTATGGGCTTGAGTCGAAATCCAAGATATTTAAGACCATCATCAAATGGGAGAATAGTGAAGGGAAATCGCTGATGAGCATTGTGAGTTTCATTGAGGGAGCAACCAATAGCAGTCAGAGTCAATTTATGTTGATTGCATTCCATTCCTGTGGCAAAGCAAAAGGATCTGAGAATAGAAGAAAATGCAGTTGTGTCACCAATCGATCCATTGAGGAAAATGAGGATGTCATCAACAAATAGTAGATGGGTAAGGATGCAACTGTTGGTGATTTTAATACCCTGAAGTCTTCCCTGTCTTTTTTCCTCAGATATAAGCCGGCTCAAGCCTTCCATGACCAGCAAGAAAAGCAGGGGAGAGAGAGGACAACCTTGTCTAAGGCCCTACTTAGCGTGAAAGAAGAGGCGAAACCATTAATAAAAACACTATATGAAACATTGGAAATACAACACATGATCCATTGGATGAAAGTTATGGGGAAGCCCAAATGAGTCAAATTCATTCTCAAGTATAGCCAGCTAGTACGATAAAATGCCTTTGCTAAATCAATCTTTAGGATCATACCTTTTAGCCTCTTGATCTTGATGGAATGGAGGACCCCCTTGGTGGTGCCGACAACTTCATGAATCTGACGATGATTAAGGAAGGCAAACTGTTTCGGAGAGATATGCTCAGATAAAATAGGTTTAAGGTAGTTGGCAATAATTTTGGCTATGATCTTATATATGCAATTGCAAAGAGAGATGGGCTTAAAGTCATTGAAGGTCAGAGGGGAGTCAGATTTGGGAATAAGGGAAATGAAGGGTGAATTAAATGCATCATACATTCGGCCACGTACTTGGCATTCTTCAATAACTTGAAGCAGATGATTGCCAAGTACTTCAAAAAAGGCAAGATAAAATTCTATTGGCCATTCTTCTGGTCTAGGGCTCTTGTCTTTCTTGATTCATTTGAGGGTGCCTTCCAATTCGCCCATAGATATTTGCTTGATGAGATCCTCTGCAGCTTCATGATTGACAAATCTAGGAAACACACCTGCCACTTTGATAATCTCAGCAAGAGTAGTTTCCTGTGGTGCTTTGTAGAGACCACTGAAATGAGAGGTACTGAGAGTGGCCAGATGATTCAATGATTGTACCCAGTATCCAAAATCATCCTCCAAATTCTAGACAATATTGATGGCCCGTTGACCATTTGAAAATTGATGATAAAACTTTGTATATAATCATCCCCAGATTGAAGCCAAATGGCTTGACTCCTGAGTCTCTAGGTTTCCTCTTTGTCCTTTAGGATTTTGTTCCTCTCTGCTTCAAGTTTGATCAGGTGATCTTTTTCTTCCGCAGATTCAAATACCCGACCATCCGCTCCAACCAGATTAGCAAGTTCAAATTCAATATCATTAAGGAGGTGATCATCCCTTACTCTTTTTTCTCTGGCCCAGTCAATTGTTTTGTGCTTGAGGCAGAGAAGTTTTTTAGCAAAACATTCAGTGTGTGACTGTCTAGGAGCAGGGGGAAGTGATTTCCAATAATCAATGACCATTTTGGTATACTCCTCATTCTTGTGCCAGGTCGAGTTAAACTTAAATGGGGCTTTTGGCTTGCGATTTGCAATTCATTATGTTCTATTATATGAACGCTTCACATGTTTTTTTAAGAATGCTCATTTTAATTAAGTGCTCCAATTCATTCAGTTATATTTCCAATAGGTGAAATATGAGAATCCAAATACCATTTTCAAGGATATGGTAGCCATTTTGAAAACTAAATGGAAAGCATTGAACATATAAGAGAAGAAATCATGTGAAGAGAAACATAAGGATGAAAAAGAAAGCACACTGATGGGTAAACTATGGAATTATAAAGACTTTATTCACTATGTTATATATTTTTCTATTGGGTTTCAAAGGCTCGCAAGTTAGAATTTTAAAAGTTGTGGGGCTACAGAAACATGAGACTAAAGATCTAAAGCTTCTCTAAAACTATCAAAAACTCAGGTGAACATTTAGCTTTTGGAACAATATATGTGCTCTCTAGTTGTCAAAGACTTTAAAAATACAAATGAATATTGTCATTTGTTGCAATTATTTTTGAAAGTAGAAATGAATTATTGTTGTTTCCTCAATTTTGTGTGGGAGTAAGCATTTGTGACTCTTATTTTGGTCGCTAGCTTTGTACATTTGAAAATTTATCCACGATACAAAGGTTTGTGCTAAGCTATCCTACTTGTTTATTTTGATTACACTGATAGGCATATGCCTATTTTTGTTGCCCTCCTTCGAATGACAATCTGACATCTGTACTAGCGCAGATAACAGTTGGCATAGTGGAGTTTCAAGCCATGTTGGAGGGCATTACTGCTGAGAATAGTTCGCCTCCGTTAATGGCCACCTTCTGCACACAAGCAGGTATAGCTTCATGCCCACTATTGCTTACAATACGTGCGAACAAGCAGTCGCAACGCCGTGCCCACTACTGCAACAAATCAATGCTCAGAGTTCAGACTTGGCACGATTGATTCTTTCCAGTTCATTATTGATTTTTTTAGTCAACAATATCGAAATCAACCAAAATTGATCTCTTAAGTTCCAACAATAAGGTGGGAGCAGGGCATTGAGGCAGTGCGTGAACATTCAGAGGATCAAGAGACACACCTTCAGCTGACCCTTAATGGCTTTAGTGGAGGCGTAAGCAGGTCCTTACCCCATTGGTTCCCAACACTTCTCTCTATCCTCCTCCCAGAAGTTCGTTTAGTCAAAGAAGGCACGAGGCCTTTGTAGACAATATGTTCAAGACTGTCATGACAATCACTAAATAGGGTTTTGATGGACTCCTATGAAGAAGTGGTCCAAACAGGCCAAAGAGACCTTCTTCAGCATATATTGTTCCCCCAAGGACAATGGACTCAAGTGGGTCTTACTAGAAAACAATGGTCGATGTTGAAGGAAACCAAATGGAAACCAAATGCTAATTGTTTTTATTCTAAAGGGAATTAAGTTATTAACCAAAAAGTTTTTTGAGAGTGGTGCCCTTATGCTTGATCGTTGTCTTTCTTACGATATTAGGCTTGAAGGAAATTTAGATTCCTTAAAAACTTCAGTACTCCATCATATCATCACATGCACATAGAAAAAATGCATTTCCCCATTGTCATATAATGTTCTAGTCTATTGTAAACCGAACAAAATATTTGATGGCCTTCTGATTTACTTCTATAAGAAAGACTTTGATTTCTATTATATGAATGCTTCACATGTGTTTTTTTAAGAATGTTCATTTTAATTATATGCTCCAATTCACTATGTTATTATCACCAATTGGTGAAATATGAGAATCCAAATACGATTTTCAAGGATATGGGAGGTTTTATAAGAACTAAATGGAAAGCAATGGAAAGCATTGACCATAGAAAAGAAATCATGTGAAGAGAAACAAGATGAAAAGAAAGCACACACTGGTGGTAAACTATGGAACTGTGAAGACTTTATTCACTATGTTCTATATTTTTACATTAGGCTCGCAAAGGGCTCGTAAATTAGACTTTTGAAGATTTTGGGGCTACATAAACACGAGACTAAAGAACTGAAGCTTCTATAAAACTAACAGAAACACAGGTCCACATTTAAGCTTTTGGAGCAATATATGTGCTTTTTCCTCCTGTAAAGACTAAAATATAAATGAATATTGTCATTTGATGCAATTATTTTTGAAAATAAAAATGAATTATTGTTATATCTTGCCATGTGTAGGATGAGGATTTGTTCTTGTAGCAACCAATGCTTTGTCCAAACTTTTATTGCTTGGAGGCTTGGGGCCTCGATTCCTTGGACCGTAAATGTTCCACTGCATGTAGTTTGGGCAGGAGATCAAAGACAGGGATGCTACGTACCTCACCTCTTGCCATCATTGGTCACCCTCCCCATATACCATTGCTATCTCTAGCCCTGCCCATTTATCATACTCATTGTGCCTTTTTATCTCTGGATTCATTGAAGCAGCAATAAAGGGCAAACTGACAAGCGAATTGAAACATGTTAAATGTATGGCCTCTTCCGTTTCGGTGCTGATCTAACTATACTGGGAAATATAAGCCCCGGGTTTTGCCTCAATTTTGTATGGCAGCAAGCATTTGTGACTCTTATTTTGGTTGCTAAGCTTTGTACATTTCAGAAGTTATATTTATCCATGATACCAAGGTTTGTGCTAATCTAGCCCACTTGTTTATTTTTTTACCATTGTTAGTTTTTTTGCTATAAGCATATAAATATGATTTTGGTATGAAGATTCAAGATTCAAATTAAGCATATAAATATTATCGATACATATAAAAGTATGAAGATTCAAGATTTAAATTAAGCATATAAATATTATAAAGATAAATATTAAAAATGACTTGTAAAAGCAAATTGTCACTAATTTTTGAGATTTTGGTATGAAGATTCAAATTAAGCATATAAATATTATAAAGATAAATATTCAAAGTATGAAGATTCAAGATTCAAACTAACCATATAAATATTATAAAGATAAATATTAAAAATGACTTGTAAAAGCAAATTATCCCTATTTCTTAAGATCTTTGTATGAAGATTCAAATTCTTAATATTTCAAGAATATAAAAATGAACAGAAAGGAAATTTCACTATTTTTTCATAAAACAAAATATAAATTATAATAGCATATTAATTTACATAGTTATATTTCATATTCAATTGAGATGTGAATTATAATATCATAAACAAAATATGAATTATAATATCATATTAATTTATATAGTTATTTTTCATATTCAATTGAGATGTGGATTATAATATCATATTACAAGTGTTATATCTTTAATATTTTAAGTATATAAAAATAAAATGACTTGCAAAAATAAATTGTAAAACTTTTCATTTTTTGTTGAGATTTTGGTATATTTTGTTGAGATTCTTGTATGAAGATTCAAATTTTTAATATTTTAAGCATATAAAGATAAAAAAAAGATTTGTAAAAGCAATTTTCAATCTTTCATGTTGTGTTGAGAATATGAATTATATTAACATTATTAATTTATAGTTATAAAAATTATAAATCAAATAATTGAAATGCTTAAATGGTTAAGTAATTGAGAAACCTCAACCTTTTGAGAGACCCAATTATTGGAGCAAGAGATGAGGAAGCTTCATTGCTAAATAGATAGGTTCTTCTTAAATAAATAGTAGTACCAAGTCATCTAGCCTCAACATAGTATAGACTAAATTGGATGAGTGTGGTAGAATCTTTCTTTGTTATATGTTGATGTGGAATCTAGTCTATTGAGAAATAATTACATGAGTGTGGTAGAACCTTTCTTTGGTATATGTTGATGTGGAATCTAGGCCATATGGAAATAGTTACAAGGATACGAGTATATGGAATTAGTGTAGTCTAATTTTACTCTTTGTACCTAGTGTTGTGGGGTAGAGAGGTGAAAGGGCGTAGGGGCTTAGGGGAAAGGCGAAAGGGCAGAAAGGCAAAGGGGCTTAGGAGAATTATATTTTTGGAGTTGGTTAGTTATTGAGGGATATTATGGTCTTTTTAATTTAAAATTCAAAAATCGAAGGCTTATTACTACAACCAGTTAGTGATGGAAATAAAATTAGTAGTTGTATTACTACAACCAATTACTGATGCTTATTACTACAACCAGTTAGTGATGGAAATAAAATTAGTAGTTTTTTGTAGGGAGGGTGCGAATGGTATTTGCTCTCAGTCATGCAACTAAGACTAAGGGCATTCATCTTCGAATAATGTGATCATACTCCTAACAAATCATACTCCTAAAAAATAGCATAGCGAGGCCCAAATGACTCGTCCCACCTCGAGAAGACTTGTAACATTTCTTCGAAAAGAAGGGTAATTTATTAGCTTCGTGCTTTCATAATTATGCGAGTGTACCATTTGACTTTTTTAATCTTAAAAAGAACATTCTAACATTTCTTAAAAAAAGGGTAATTTATTAGCTTTGTGCTTTTAGAATCATGCCCATGACTTTTCTAATCTTAAAAAGACCATTCTAACAAGCAACACTAGAGATTTCTGTTTTTTTTTAAAGTTTGATAGAATTTCAGGATAGAATCCCCCTTGGAGAAGACTTGTAACATTTCTTCGAAAAGAAGGGTAATTTATTAGCTTCGTGCTTTTCATAATCATGCGAGTGTACCATTTGACTTTTTTAATCTTAAAAAGACCATTCTAACATTCCTTTAAAAAAGGCTAATTTATTAGCTTTGTGCTTTTAGAATCATGCCCTGACTTTTTTAATCTTAAAATGACTATTCTAACATTCCTTTAAAAAAGGCTAATTTATTAGCTTTGTGCTTTTAGAATCATGCCCGTGACTTTTCTAATCTTAAAAAGATCATTCCAACAAGCAACACTAGAGATTTGTGTTTTTTTTTAAAAAAATTTAATCTTAAAAAGACCATTCTAACATTCCTTTAAAAAAGGGTAATTTATTAGCTTTGTGCTTTTAGAATCATGCCCGTGACTTTTCTAATCTTAAAAAGACCATTCCAACAAGCAACACTAGAGATTTGTGTTTTTTTAAAAGTTTGATAGAATTTCAGACCTCCTTTTAAGAAAGTTAAATATATCATATTTTATTGTTGTTCACTGAAGCTTTGACTTAATACACATTGGTAAACCAGAGGCTTACCTATTTGCATATGAAAATTTTTCCTCAAATAAATGGAACACTATTTTAAAATGAAATACACAATTGTTTGGCTAGAACATAAGAATTATTTGATTATTAAGTTTTGAAGTGTAATAAAAAAAATATATATATATCTCTTCTACTTATTTTCAATTCTTTTTATTTACTTTCAATTCCAAATTGTTTAAATCTTTTTATAAATAAAGTATTATTCATTATTTACTCACTCTAAGTCAAGGTTAACCATAAACAAAGTTTATTATGTAGAACATTTTTACTCTGGTTTGTTTCCAATTATCTTATACTTATTTCCAACTCTATTTCTTTGTTTCACATTCCAAATTACCGTAATGATTAATTTTGTTTAAACTTTTTTTATAAATAAAGTATTATCCACTAAAACCAGTTCCAACATAAAAACACAGAATTAAAAGCTATCTTTGGTTTTTATTAAATAAATTGAAAAATATTTTTTCCTTTATTTTTTTTAAATAATATTACATTTAAAAATTTTTTTAAAATAATCTAATATTTTTTCTTTATTATTATTTCTATGGAGTTAATCAGAAACTACAAAAATCAAAAGTTAAAATCTTATTAATTCATACTATTAAGTAAACTTTCGAAATTCATACTATTAAGTAAACTTTCATCGAGTTGGGCAAAATTTCTTTTAGAAATGGAAATCAAACTAAATTATTATGAAAATATAATTACAATATAAATTTTAAATTATATTAAAAATATTTTTAATAAACATTTAAATCACAAATTTAAACCCGCGTTACATTTTAAAACTCCAGAACAAAACTATATTTTGACTGCACATTAATCTTGATCTCCAAATGATGAGACTATTCCCAAGATAGCACCGCCCATACCAACCATATATAAATCCCACGGTTATTAACAACTTGGCACTGAAGAGTCAATTCGAAGAATGGGAAATGGGTGATGATTAGAAATGTCCACAGAAAAAATCTCAATGTAATAGATTTGCAAGATGAATTTCAAAACAACCATTATATTAAATAATTGCAAAAGTTTAAAAATGTTTCCATTTACAGTAAACTTACATTAATGTGTTTAATAATGTTTTAAGAAGTCCACAAATTTAGCAAATTATTCTCATAGAGCTTGCTGCTTATGTCTCACTTTCCTCTTTATTATAATGCTTTCTTTGAAAAAAAGTTGAGCCTCATTTTTGAAATTATGAAGATCACCTTGAAATCGTGGAACAGATTACAGATTCCTTCTTGCTGCACCTCCCTCGTTCTTGCTGTGCGCTGCCATTTAAAAGTAAAACAAAGAAGAAAAGTTGGAAGGAATCAGGTTTTGGAGTTCGACAGCAAAAAATTGATGACCTTTTTCTGATGCGTAAAGCGGTTTCAGTAGCCTTATCTTCAGTTCTGCGGCCGACTACGTATCTTGATTTTCTTTTTCCAAAGTCCACATACAATGAGAAAAAGCATTGAGATGATAATGGGATATAGCAAGGATAAGTCCAGTCCAACATATATACAGTGGTTGCATCTATCACGCGAGTGATATATACAGTCATGATATATATACACTCTTTCTTCCTCCACTCGATTTAATTCGTCCATTTAAACCATCTCTGTCTCCTATTGATAAAGCGTACGTTGAATTTTTTATGCCATGTAGGTATCTGGGATTTTGTTGTGTACCTAACCAATTTTTTGTGTGACAGGTTCCCGTTCACAGTCCTTTATATCGGCTCCTTCAAAATGTTTGGACAATTCTGCGGCGAGGACAGTACTGTTCGGATGGAGTGGTAACTCTGCAGTTAGTAGCCAATAAATTCGTTTATCAGCACCCACTGGAATCGATCTGAGATGCGCGCTAACGAGCTGGAACAGATTTGAGACGCGCCACGTTGCAGTCTCAAATTATCCTACATGCAGCCCTTTTCCGCCGATGTGGCGCCTTCACGTGGATCCTTAACCACTGCGATGTCACACGGTTTTACAATCTGACGGTCTAGATTTAACGAGAGTCGACGGTCAAGATTTGGAGAGATTCGACGGCTCAGATTGGCAAAGATCTGACGGTCCAGATTTACCAAAATTCAACGGTTCAGATTGACCTATATCCGACGGCTCAGATTTCTTTAGATTCGACGGTCCAGATCTGTCTATATCTGACGGCCCAGATCTGATAGATCTAACGGCCCAGATCTACTAGATCTAACGGTCCATATTGGAAGAGATCCAACGGCCCAGATCTAGCTTGATTCAACGGTTCAGATCTTCCAGACCTAACGGCCCAGATTGGCCTAGATTTGACGGCCGAGATCGACCAAGATCTGACGGCGCAGATTTACAAAAATTTAACGGTTCAGATTGACCAATATTTGACGGCTCAGATTTCCTTATATCTGACGGTCCAGATCTGTCCATATCCGACGACCCAGATCTGTTAGATCTAACGGCCTACATCTTCTAGATCTAACGGCCCACATTGGGCGAGATCCAACGGCACAGATCAGACGAGATCCAACGGCCCAGATTAGACGAGATCCAACGGCCCAGATTGGGCGAGATCCAACGGCCCAGATTGGGCGAGATCCAACGGCCCAGATTGGACGAGATCCAACGGCCCAGATCAGACGAGATCCAACGGCCCAGATCAGTTAATATCTGACGGCCCAGATCTAGTGTGATTCAATGGCTCAGATCATCCAGATCTAACGGCCTAGATTCGCTGAGATTTGGATAAATCAACGGCTGAGATATGGATAGATCAACGGCTGAGATATGGATAGATCAACGGCTGAGATATGTCAAATCTGACGGCCAAGATTCGTCAAGATCTGACGGTCCAGATCTGGGAGATCTAATGGCCTAGATTGACCGAGATTTGTCAAGATCCGACGGATCAGATTTTCCAGATCTAACGGGCCAGATCTGTCAGATCCAACGGTCCATATCTAACAGATCTAACCGTCCATATTTTTCAGATCCGACCGTCCATATTTTCCAAGATCCGACGGGCCAAATTTGCTTGATCCAACGGGCTAAATTTGCTTAGATCGGGACATATCCGACCATTTTGGGTAGAGTGCTATTTCCTGTCAAATTTGATGAAATTGGTTTCAGTTCGAAGGTCTTTTTTAAACCCAAATTCAAGGTCAATCCGCGAAGCTACACGCAAAAAATTTCTGCAATGTGATTCTTTCTGAAAGGGTTTTATATTTGTTGGCCAATTCTGTTGACTAGATCTGTCTAGATCGGCCCAGATCCGAGCAATTTGGGGGGAGTGCTATTTTCTCTGTAAATTTTGATGAAATTGGTGTCAGATTGAATGTTTTTTTAACCCAAACTGAAGGTCGATCTGCGGAGCTACAAGCAAAGAATTTCTGCAATGTGATTCTTTATGAAAGCTTTTTATATTTGATGGTCAATTATGTTGCCCAGATCTGTCTTGATCGGGCCAGATCCGACCATTTTGGGTAGAGTGCTATTTTCTCTGTCAAATTTGATGAAATTGGTGTTAGTTTGAAGGTTTTTTAAATCCAAATTGAAGGTCGATCGGTGGAGCTACAGTTAAAGGATTTCTGCATTGTGATTCTTTCTGAAAGGGTTTTGTATTTTATGGTCAATTCTATTTTAGGGCTAGAATGTAGGTTTCGGGTAGATTGCTGAACTATGGGTTGCTTGCATGTGTTAGCAGAAACCTCGGTCTAGACCAGCAGCATTATGCATTAATATGTGATCCCTGCCACCGTTCCCAACATTATGATTTATGTAAGCCATCCTGTTTTCAAGCTACGGGCAAAGAATTTCTGCAATGTGATTCTTTCTGAAAGCGTTTTATATTTGATGGCAAATTTTGTTTGTATTTCCCTCTTCGCTCTCAATCTCCTATATCTTCCTCACTCAGAATACAAATCTACATAGACGCAATACAATTCCCTCATATATAGCAAGGGTTTTCCTTCTAGGGAAAAATAAGCTAACTTAAACATAACTTCTACCATTAGATCTCCATGTAATGAATGACCTAGAATGGTTACGAAATTACAACATTTTACAACGCAATTTTACATCTATTTTAGCTTCGGGGGTGCTGCCCCCGATCTCACCACCAGGGGGGTTCCCAAAGGTCGCAGCTGCCCGCCCCTCGAACCCCCCTGCAACTAATATTTTACGAGCGGTGTTGTCACCCCATTACAAACTAGGGTCCAATGCAGTGATTCCTTTGAATACATAAGATAATCATGCTCCACACCTAACAAACAGATGAACTAGCTTGCATGCATTTACAGCTGAAATTTCATCGTGGAAAGCAAGTGGTTGAGGCTCAAAACACTAAAACAAAAATGTGCACTTCAAACCCTCTAATTTCAACTTTGTGCGAACCAATTCTCTGTAGACCTGCCTCAGACCTATGTAAGCCAAACCCAAAGATGAGAATAGAAGAATTCTTCATGATAATATATAAATTAGGGTCACTTGACATGTATCTATATCCATCCATGGGTGTCCAATTTCTCTTTTGGGATGACTTGACTTTTGGGAACATGTGGGCTTTAATTCAAAAATACATTTTCCCTTGGCCAAATTGAGCGCTTCAGTAGTCAAAATTAGTCCTCTCGAAAAATGGAATCTATTCCCATGATTGGAATTTGTCACTTAGTTTCCAAATTAACACTCTCTCTCAACTTGGGAGAAATTCTAACTTCATCATGTAAGAATCACAGGTATCCTATCTCAAGTATCTTGTCATCAAATGTCATCACTACTCATATTATCTCATGTTTACTTATCCCGGCTTATCTCTTGATTACATATATGCTCATATGTTGAACATTATTGAATCTAAATAAGAAGAATTTTACATTGGAGGGGAGCAAACTGCCACCCTCTATCCATCGAAGAGCCACTGCTACCACCCAGAATCACTGCCAATAGGGAGCCCAATGCTACAACCTGGGAAACATCAGAGAGTTTAATCTTAGGGATCTCTACTTAACCTAGAACCAAAACGGGGATAACATCTCAACCCAAAATCCAATGAAAATGAGGAAGGTCCTATTGGATACTCTCACATCATGTCATCTCATAGGGGAGAAGACATCTTCCACCCTGTGTCGAGCAATAAGAGTCATCGCATAAAAAAGAAAACTTCTTCCACCCTACGTTAATAAATATCTCATATATCCTATTGCCCACTTATCTTCCTAAAAATTACCCTCAATATTCATGTGGTAGATCACATACATCATAATTAGCTTGGATTTTACACCTGCAAGTACTCTCTCAAACTGTTGGCTAGATGGGGAGCAATATTTAAAACAAGCAAAGCTTGTGGGTATGATGGCAATTGGGGTATAC
>APFE030448602.1:0-29355 GCA_000404065.3 Pinus taeda | reverse complement strand
ATTGATTTATGAAGTGTACTATTTTGCGGTGATATAGGTGAAAATAATTATTATAATATTACTTTTGAATTTTATTTTTTCAAATTAGTTTTGATAGAATTTTTTTATAAATTTTCTGATAGTATTTTTTTTAGGTAGGTGTATTGCTTTTTCATTTAAGAATAAGATTAGCTTTACCTAAAAAATGATTTATGAAGTGTACTATTTTGAGGTGATATAGGTGATAATAATTATTATAATATTACTTTTGAATTTTATTTTTTCAAATTAGTTTTGATAGAATTATTTTATAAATTTTCTGATAGTATTTTTTTTAGGTAGGTGTATTGCTTTTTCATTTAAGAATGAGATTAGCTTTAACTAAAATTTAAAGTGTTGTGAAATTTTATTATAATTTAGTTATTAAATTAGAAGTGGGGATAATTATTATTAGTTGTTATTTGTTAATACAGGTTGATTCATCACCCTTATTTAAGGAAAACCATGCTATTTAGAACTACCTTATTGATGGTTAGATGTCTCTAGATCTTGGCCCATTAGTTTATTTCTTTAAGTTGGATGAAGCTGATCTCTTAGTCAAGTAAAATGAATATTAACACAGATGTTAACATGGACCAGTGACCTATAGCAAGGCAAGGAGTGTTAAGACCCATAGCAAGGCAAGGAGTGCCTCCCATTCATTGTCAATCCAAAACCTTGTGAGTTGTTCCAACTAAAACTTAACCTATTGAAAAAAAAAAGATTATGTTTTAAAAATAATATATATATATTTTTAAATTTTTGATATTATAAAATTAATATTTTTATAACTTTACTGTTATGAGTAAATTTTTTTATAACTTTAATGTTATATTTTGTGATTTTTTTGTTTGTAACGTGCGTTGTTAGTAATATGTATGTTAAAGATCATGTTGTTAGTAATATGTATGTTAAAGATCATGTTTGTTTACCTCAAGATTACCTTAAGCTCAACACTCAATTATCATCTTTATTGAGAACCTTGGTAGCTATTGATCTTGCTACTTCAACTTCATATCAAAATTCATGCTTGTCTACCTCAAAATTACCTCAAGTTCAATACTCAATTGTTTTGCTAGAATATTCAATCTCATTGTTGACTCTTGGGGTGTATTTTTTTTCTCTAGATAATCTCTTGCAATTTTTTCTTAAATAAACTATTCAAGTTCAATACTCAATTGTTTTGCTAGAATATTCAATCTCATTGTTGACTCTTGGGGTGTATTTTTTTTTCTCTAGATAATCTCTTGCCATTTTTTCTTAAATAAACTATTTTATGTTGGTATACCTCAAGCATGAGGTAGACAAGCATGGCATGAATAACAATAAGAATGTATGTTAATCATATATGAGAGACTAAGTATATGTTAATAATATGAGAGACCCTTGGGTATAAAATAAAAAACCCTAGAGGCACACTCACATTCACTAGTCAAAGCCACTTCATAAGGGTTGGTGGCTTGTTATGAGCCAACTTACTTATGTGTGGTTTGCCTTAAATGTAGTTTTACTTTTTTTCCATATTGCAGTGACATACTATTTTTCTTAAAAGTTAGTCCTCCATTTATTAGAGGAAAAAAATTTCATATGTAGATAAAGTAAGTTTTTTGTTTATCAATGTGTATTAAGTCAAAGCTTCAATTAACAACAATAAATTATGCTACATTAGACATTCTAAAAACAAGGTTTGGAACTCTGTCAAGCTAAAAAAACACAAATATATAATGTTACTATATAACAATGTAAACTTTGAAACGGTAACTGATACTGTTACCCGTTTCATAGAGATAGCAAAAAATTGACCCGATTTTGAAAAGGGGCGAGGCAGAACACATATTTTTTTAGAACATAGTTTTTGGCACTTTAAATAACCGATACGATTCCTTGTTTCGTAGGGGTAGTAAAAACGTGACCCGATTTTGAAAAATGGTAACGCAGAATACAATTCTTTTTTTTGGAGCATATTTTTGACAATTTAAATTTTCTTATGTGTCAAATATAAATATTTGTTTTTAAATATTAATGATTTTCATACTGATTTTGAAACGTGTTGATGCAACGTGTTGATACAACATACCTTTTTTTAGAGGAATATATATATATATATATATATATATATATATATATATATATATATATATAAATGTTAAAAAAATCTCTATAAACCAAAAAAGTTGGAAAAAAAACATAATTTAAATATATATATATATATATATATATATATATATAATTATATATATATATATAAGTGTAAGTATAGAAAATAATAAAAAATTAAAAAAAAAAACAAATTAATTAAAAAATATAAAATTAAAAAAAAATAAAATAAAAACTAGTAAAATTAATATTAAACATTAAAAAAAAACTAAAAACAAAAAAAATCTCAACATTAAATAAATGTATATATATATATATATATATATATATATATATATAATATATAGTAGATATATAAATATTTAAAATTATATATGTGTTTTCAGTTAAAAAAACAAAATAAATAAAAAAATTTAATTTTTTTTTTTCTTTCTATGCAAAGGCTAAGCTATATTATATTAAAAAAGAGAAAATATATACAAGAGGGCGAAACCTCTGAGAGTGCCATTGAAACTTGCAGCTCTCTATCATGCTGGCATCAAAAATGTCAGTTCCACTGAGGCGAGTGCCCCTTACAAAGGATGAGATACAGAGTGGAGAATTCATCTTCAAAATGCGTCAATACAAAAAACAAAGTTGCCTGAATGCCGAGTATAGGAGAGTTCATTGCTGAGGGGGCTTTTGCTGCCAGGATTCTGTTTCCAGAATCGAGCCTGCAGGTCCTGAAACTGCGACCATCCGAACATACACCATCCACCGAGTAGAAACCATAGTCCGCGACCATAACCGCCATACAACAACGACCATGACCTCGACCAGACCAGACCAGACGGGCCAACGACCAACCAAACATATAACGACGACCATAACCATCGACCATAACCAACTACCATAACCGCACCCAACCGAGCACACCCCAACGACCATGACCACGACCATAACCGGACATTTCCAAAAATGCGACCACCAAAAACGAAGAGATTTTCCAGCAAAAGACGAGCATAGCTCCAAAAAGAGCAGGAGAAGACCACTTACTTGACATTATCCGGCCTATAGACTTTGAACTCGTCCAGAGGCTCCCAAGAGATCTCCATTCCCTCCGGAACATCTTCCAATTTCATGCCTGGCGGTAATTTTGGGTACAGAGTGTTGGCGTGATAGAAGTCCGGCAGCTTGGGCGCACCTTGCTGCTGAGGAGAGGATGTGGTGGCTTCTGCCTGTTCCTGAGAAATTTTTGTCTGTTCTTGAACCATTTCAGGCCCTTTCAGGTCTAACATGCTACCAATTTCCGCCAGGGCTTCAGCTTGTTCCTCTGTGGGTGCCGGAGAGCTCTCATCGACCAATTTGCTTGGCGAAGATGGGGAATATGAACTATCCTTCCTCCCCCAACTTGGCGAGGAAATGTTGGAGTTTCCGGGCGATTGCTCCACCGAAGTGCCCTCCGCCCCATCTTCTTCCTCAAAAATGACCGTAATTAACGCCGAAATGACAGGCCTATTGGTTCTGCGGCGGTAATGAAACCTGGCCGATTGAACCGAGTTGCTAATGGAATGCCCTGAGTCCTCTGTTCTATTAGAGGATGGGGAAGCGCAGATAAGGGGGGAGACTCTCCGTGGACTGCGATTTCCTCGCCTTCCTGCACCACCTCTTTGGCCCTGATGACGCCCCCGACGTGGTGTGGCTCTGTACTGAGGCGCCATACTGATAATCTGAGGAACAGGTGGTAAATACAACCCGGTTGGTCTTTGAAACATGCACCAGGCCAGATGCCCAGTGTCACCACCGCAAGGAGGCACCCCCGAGCGCTTCCACTTGCCAGCAATTACACTCAGATGCAGATAGGCTGAGAACGGAGGCAATTGCCTGTGGACGGGCTTAAACTCAGACCATTCCTTCTCACCTAGCGGCATAAATTGAACCCAATCGAATGACTGCAATACCTCCTCCGCCATCCTAATATTCTTTTTGCTCCTGTCTTGAACCAGACGCAGCATTGAATAGCTTTGAATGCTCTTCACTTCCGGCGGCCAATTATTAATGCAGTTCATGGTGATTGCCCCTCCCGGATTGAAACAGCTGCCCGCCGTCCTCTCCGCGTGGCAGTCTGTTGATCCTCTTAATGACTTGACAGGCACCCGCATCCGGGTAACATTTAAAATTTATTAATAAACATGTATTTTTTTATTTTAAAAAAATATTAAACTTACATTTTTTATTTAAAAAACAAAAAAAATAAAAATTATTTTCTTTTAAACAATTTTTTTTAACAAATTAGAAAATAAAATAAAATTAAACCATTTTGTTAAACAAATTTTTTTTTAACAAATTAAAAAATAAAATTAAAATAAAACCATTTTGTTTGTTTGTTTTGTTTTGTTTTTGTTTTGTCTTTTTAAATTTAAAAAAAAAAAAAAATTATTAATTTTTTTAAACAAAAATATTATTAAAAAATTTAAACAAACTTAACAAAAAAAAATTACGGGCGGCCGGGGGCGGGGAGGCGATTCCTACCCGACCGCCCATGGTGGCGCTGCCGTGGGCGGAGGGCCTTGCACGGAATTGCCTCGAGAATCGCCTGCCTGCCCCCCGATCGCCCGTGGGCGGAGGGGCTTGCAATGAATCGCCTCCTCGGTTGCCTGTGGTGGCGCGGTCATGGGCGGAGGAGCTTGCACGCGGGCCCTCCGCCCAAAGTCGTGCCACCATGGGCGGTCGGTAACTTTTTTTTAATAATATATTAAAAAACTTGATTTAATTATTATTATTATTTTTTTAATAAATTTTTTATTTTTATTTTTTTTTAATAAAAAAATGGTTTAAGTTTTTTTTTTTTTTATAATGTTAAAAAGCAATTTAAATTTTTTTTTTTTTTATTTATTCTTATTTATTTTTATATATAAAAAATTGAATTTTTCTAATTTTAAAATAAAATGTGAAAAAAAAATTGAAAAAAAAAACCATATTTTCAAATTTTTAAAATATATAATATATTATAATATATAATTTGAGTTTATTTTTGTTTTTAGTGATAGAGATTTTGGTTATTATGAGTGAATGCCTTTGCCTTGGATTGGAAAGTCCACATGATAAACTGATTGACTTATACATAACATCATCCTCTGGTTTCACGATCTTATATTTTTTTTTAGAATTGAGATCAAAATTTTGGATATCATGAATGAATGTTTTTGTTTTGGATTGAAAAGTCTACATGATAAATTGTGTTTTGTTTGGAAATTATTTTATTTCTTCCTAAAATTTATACATAGTTATATCTTCAAGTGCAAAAATATTACAATTCTTTGAGAACGGGGTTAGAGTATTATGAATGAATATATCTGTTTTTAAGTACAAGGTGATACAATTGAATCAAATTGTACGAAAAACTATATACATTATCCTGAATTGTAGATTAAAATGTAGTTAAAATTGAGGTTCAGTTCAAGAAAAAAAAAACTTAAAAAGTATGAGTAAAATTATAGTTAGATCAAATCTAGTACAAATTATTTGCAAAATTTAAATTACAATGTAATGAATTTTTTTCCACAATATATATCCATCTTTAAATTATAATGAAATGAAAACTTTTTCCACAGCACAGATCCATATTTAAATTATAATGAAATGTTTTTTTCTCTTTCCATAATACAGATCTATCTTTAGAAATTTAAGGAGATGAAATGTGAAGCAAAAGTTTATTATTTTTTCTTTTTATGGAAAAGAAAACTTATTCTTTGTATCATTTTTGTCTCAACTAATTTAAAGCTTGTTCTAGCCAACAATAAATCTATCTTAACTACTCAATTGTTTTACCCAATAATAAATCCATCCTAAGATGTTTTAATTTAAATTGCAATAAATTCATAATCCATCTTAACCTTACAAAGATCAAAGCCTAAAAAGTTAATGTCTCAAATTTCAATATTCTTTATTCTTTAAATTGTTTATTTATTAAAATGACAAAATGTGTTAACAAAGTTGAGATATAGGGTTGAAGCCAATAATGAATTTGACAAAACAAGAAAACAATCTTTCCATTAATAAATGCATAAAGTAATATTTAAAGATGAAAATGTATTTTAATGATCTTGTAAAGGATCTATTTAATGTTATGGAAAACCTGAAAACCTTGTTGAAGAAACTAGATTACATTTCAATGTAAAAATATAGAAAAGTAAAAATCGAAAAAGTCAACTTGATAACAACGACAAGTATTATCTAAAATGGTATAACAATCCGGTTTTTTGATCTGCTTTTGTCCTCCTCGACATGAAATGCAGTAGAATTGGAGCTTTTGCTTTGCTTTACTTGTATTTCTCGCTTCCATTTCATTCAAGCAACGGAGTGGAAATGGTGGTGAGAGGCTTGTTCATTGTATTCAAATTTGCAATGTGAGAATTCTAAAGTCGAGTGTTCGAATCCCGTTGCCCCAACCTTGACTTGAAAATTTCCCTCTAGATGCTAGATAAATACAAGTTGCAACAGTAGGAATCGAGATGCATTCATGGATAAATTACAAGCAGTGGCAACAACACCAATCGAGTTTCAGGCACGGAAGGCCCTTGGAGGAGGGCAACCGCAGAACAAAGGTAAGGAGAACAAAGGATAGAAGCGTAACTGAGTGTTGGTAGAAATCACTCTAATTTTCTCAAACTAGCGAGACTGCTTTGTATTTAACACACATTCAACCAACGACCCTGTAAATCTCAATACAAGAACACAGAGCGTAGAAGATGGCGCATAACTGAGTGGTGGTAGAAGAAGGCTCTCAGCCATGCAATTCCCTTGGTCTGGCCATTGGATGGTTGCCACTTGGGGCACATCTAATGTAGATTTGGGCCATTGAGGGACGACCAAGTGATAGCTATCCAATGGTCAGATTTGGGTATTGGATGGTTGCCACTTGGCGCGTGTCTAATGCCCAGATCTGGGCAATTAAGGGCACACCAAGTGGAAGCCATCCAATATCCAGGTCTGGGTATTGGATGGCTACCACTTGGCATGTGTCCAATGGCAAGATTTGGGCTATTAAGGGCACGCCAAGTGGCAGCCATCCAATAGCCAGATCTGGGCATTGGATGGTTGCCACTTGGTGGCCCGAGCCCCCAATGGCCTAGATTTGGCCATTGGATGGTTGCCACTTGGCGTGTGTCCAATGGCTATATCTGGGCCATTGAGGGGCCGCCAAGTGGCAACTATCTAATAACTAGATCCGAGCATTAGATCGTTGCCACTTAGCGGCCCCTCAAAGGCCCAGATTTGGCCATTGGATGGTTGCCTCTTGGCGACCCCTCAATGTGCCAAATCTAGCCATTGGATGGTTGCCACTTGGCGTGCCCTCAATGGTCTAGATCTAGCCATTGGACACATGCCAAGTGGAAGCCATCCAATGGCAGATCTGGCCCATTGAGGGACCACCAAGCAGTAGCCATCCAATGGCAGATCTAGGCCATTGAGGGATTGTCAAGTGGCAACCATCCAATGGCCAGATTTGGGCCATTGAGAGTGTGCCAAGTGGCAGCCATCCGATGGCCAGAATTGGGCCATTGAGAGTGTGCCAAGTGTCAAAAATTGGTGGCTAGACGCTGAAGGTTGTGACTTCTCGAATTATATGAAGACCTAAATTATTTTATCTTTTAACAATGTGGGACAAAAACAAGAAATTATAGATTTATGTGAGTTGACGCAAAGCCAAAGAAAACAAACAATGAAATTCTGACTATGCTCTTCATTTACTCTTTATGCATAACCCTCAAAAGGAAGGAAAGTCGAAGGGCTCTCTATCTACACAGTGAAGAAGGTAGGCAAGCCATGGAAAAGAAATCATGCTCGCTAATTTAGTGATTGGCTTGTCTTGTAAAAGAGGGAAAATGAGAGGCGCTTGTACCCTTTATTTTTCATTCCTTATGGCCGATCGGCTCTGGAAATTACGTTTACAACTCCTTAGGGCATCTTCTTATTTCTTTTCCAGCTCCCTCCACCAAACCAAATGTCTGATTATGGTTATGTCGTTAAAAAGTCCTTGAACCATTATGTAAATGGAGGTAGGCTATTGAAGTTCTGTTGGAAGTCGGGCAAGACGACCTCTTTCGACAGATAACGATGTGATTGGCAATACGACCTCCCCCTCCATGAAACACATGGGCATTTGTATCAGTTATGAACATTATAAAATTTATTTACCCTGGCAAACGAAGGGCTGTTCAACTGGCAAGGTTTTCCATCTCATTTGTTGACCTACACTTCATTTCAAGGTGAACATCTTTTTATGTACAGTATATGTTGCTCTGGTTGTTGGTAATGCAGATAATTGATTTAAGTGTTGTGGTTTAAACCCTTATCAATTGTGAGGAAGGAATTGCTTGTGCTTATCGGTCAAAGAAGGAATTGTCAAAACTTATCACTTGGTGAGGAGGAAGAGGAAGGAATTGCTTGTGCTTATTGGCCAAAGAAGGAATTGTGAAAATTGATCAATATCTTCATGTCTCACTTCGCTCTTTAAATCCCCCATTAGTTATTCTTTGATTGTTTAATGAATTGGGTTTCTTCACCTCAATAAACTCATTGGTGAAGAAACATACCTTTATTATTATTGGGGTTATCACTGATTACATTTTATTTTAAAAAGAAATGGACATATTATGTTTCACTTAAAACAATATCAATAAAACAATGAATATCATTGGGTTGAAGTATAAATTATTTATTTTTGGTTTATATAGATAAACATATTATTAATAACATTTATTATAAATAATTTTTTGTTATTATTATTTTACTTGTAATTATAGACTATAAATTTAATTAAAAAAACAGTTTTATATTATTCTATATATAATAATATATATATATATATAACAAACTTCATCAATAATAGATTGCACAATAAGAGGAAATCAACAATGAATTTCATCTTATTCGCACAATATGTATTACATCACAGTAATGTAATTTATTTTATGCATAAGATTTGCATAACCTCAATCTCAACAAAATGTCAATTATGATGTAAATCCTTTATTGCAGTTTAGTTTATTATTATGGATGGAACCTCATTACAATATAAGGATCACATTGAAGAATGAGGATAGGCATTTGCTCTTACAAAATTCAAGCAATTAATAATGTAAAATATAATCTTTGTTTTTTATAACTTTACATAGAATGTCTATTTAAATGTGATATTTTATTGATATAGTAATATTATCCTTTGAGACATTAAAATATTGAATATTTGAAAATATTTATATCTAATTTATGATTTTTGTTTAAATGCTATGTATACTATTTTTTTAAGAATCAATATAATACCTAATCTAAAATTCCTTAAAGAAAAAAATGTGTTTATTATCCCACTCTTCACAATTTTATAGTGCGCTGGGGGAAGGACCAGAGGACTAATACTATAATGTAATGTACCCACTACTGCATGCCCTTAGGAATCATATTCTTGAACTAATTCAAGTCCTTGATAACATTTTAAATAAAACAAGAAATACACATTTTCTTATACTATTGTTTATTTCATTTTCTATTTTTTTCTTACATGGATCTCACCTTATCTGAAAGTTAGATGAACCTTGAAAAAGATGGAGAATTTGGAAACTTGTAAACTCCCTAAATGTGAAAATTTGTACTGCATACTTTGTTTTAATGTTTAAATTTATGAATAATATAATTGTAGACTATAAATCTAAGTACAATACTTCCTCATTTGGATAATAAGGCTAGTTAAAACCTAAATCATGGCGGTAGAAGGAGGCATATGTCAATAAGGAGTTCTTTTGATTAGATATTGAAACAATTTTTCACCCCTTACAAACATGGTTTCATCGAAATCTATCAAAATTACTTACCCAAATTTGAAGGGAACATCTGAGAAAATCCTTAGCATTACTTAGGACATTTTCACCATGCCACCTTCTAAGTTCATTAGCAAGAACACCATCTCATTTAAAGTCTTTTCTATTATCTATAATAGGGAACTCACTCCTTCTGTTAGGCTTTGATATAGAACCTATGCTTATTAGTAGAATAGTTCATCCAACACTTTGACATGCTCAGGGAACTCTCTCAATTGGTTCTATCAACTAGGCATTAATATAGAACCCAAGCCTATTAGTAGAATAGTTATGCAATGCTTTGACATACCAAGATTCACTGTTTTTTCATATTTCAAAAAAATCATGAAAAAAAAAGAGTGAAACAAATTTCAAAAATAAAGAAGAGAAAGTGAGAAAAAAGATGGAAAAACCTGATCTTAAATATGTATTTTTTGTGGATTTATTTTATACTAAAAAATTTACCACTCTAAATTTTTATTTTAAAATTTTATTTATGATAAAAATTATTTTAATTAGTTTAGAATGCACTCACTTCTTTATGTAATATAACAAAATGCCTTGGAATGCACGCACTTACCTAAGGAATATAACAAAAATGCCTTACCTTGATACTATCATATTAATATAAATATAAACTCGGTACCAAAGCTGTTTTTGTTTTAAATTGAATACATTACCTTCATCTCATTTGCTAACACATGCAGTGCTTAATAAAGCTACGAAATGAAATAGGTGGAGAGTTTAGCTGTAGAATTTGGTGGAAAGTTTAGATGTAATGTGATCAAAGTTTTGGTAAATATTTGTCTATCCGTCTAAGTTTAGAGGGTGAAGAAAAAGCAGGGGGATTCCTATCATGTAATCTACCAAACGTGAACACTCTCTCCGGCGATCACATTTCCTGCCAATCTCATGCTTACTTAGAATGCGTGTGAAACAACAACAAACTCCTTCCTCTCTCCATCCAACAAATAAGGTATTCCAAATCGATCTTTCCACATTCTGTAACCAAATCCACGCAAACGTGACTGCCATGGAACCGCAGGGCGACCCTTAGCGAATTGAATCACGCCTCTACTTCCAATCTGACTTGCCGTTCACAAAATAGGGAGATTGAACAATGGGAAAATGAAGCAATGACCACGACCACCCTAAATTCCATCCCACATGCATCACAAAGATAGTGTGCATAGATTTTATAATCTACCAACGAGCCATTTTATCAACCATCATATCTGCTGAATTTTAGCCATCAGATCTACCGAATCTCAACTGTTAGATCTGCTGAATTTCGGTCGTCCGATCTTCTTAATCTCAGTCGTCGAATATTCAAGATCTAGACCGTCCGATCTTTATAATTTCAGCCGTCAGATTTTAGAGATCTCCACCATCCGATCTGTGCGATCTAGACTGTTAGATCTGCGCGATTTGGACCGTCAGATCTGCCAATCTCAGCGGTCAAATCAGCCTAATCTTAGCCGTTGGATATTTATAATCTCAGTCGTCAGATTTTAGAGATCTCCACCGTCCGATCTGTGCGATCTAGACCGTTAGATCTGCGTGATTTGGACCATCAGATCTGCCAATCTCAGCCATCAGATTTTAGAGATGTCCACCGTCCGATCTGTGCGGTCTAGACCGTTAGATCTGCGCGATTTGGACCGTCAGATTTGCCAATCTCAGCCATCAGATTAGCCTAATCTTTGCCGTTGGATCTTATAATCTCAGCTGTCAGATTTTAGAGATCTCCACTGTCCGATCTGTGCAATTTGGACCGTCACATATGCCAATCTCAGCCGTCAGATCAGCCTAATCTTAGCCGTTAGATCTTTATAATCCTAGCCGTTAGATTTGAGAGGTCTCCACTGTCGGACCTGTGTGATCTAGACCGTTAGATCTGCGCGATTTGGACCATCAGATTTGAGAGGTCTCCACCGTCGGATCTGTGCGCTCTAAACCGTTAGATCTGCGCAATTTGGACCATCAGATCTGCCAATCTCAGCCGTGAGATCAATGTAACATTAGCCATTGGATCTTTAAAATCTCAGGCGTTAGGTTGAGAGATCTAGACCGTCGGATCTGTACGATCTCGACCGTCGGATCTGTGCGATTTGAGTGAAATCCTTGCCAAATTCAACTGAAAATTATAGGAAAACTCAAAAAACACAGAAGGAAAACTGCGAAATGCAGAATGTGTGTTCCTCTGCACCCACATTATCACATTACCCATACCTTGTGAATGTTAATATACACAGCAAATATATCACATTACCCATATCTGTGTGATAAATTGAATGGACCGAGCTGAAGGGGAGACATCAAGCCAAATTCTGTGCTGGCAGTTTTTTTATATGACGTCTCCCCCAACCGCTGGCACACTTCCCATCTCCCAAATCTGGCCGGGTGAAGCGCCCTTGAATCCCAAAATGGTATCAGCCACCGAAAGGGACAACAATGGGCGGCCACTGCAGGAACGAGAATTGTTGGTCCTAAGCAGGTCGACCCCAGGCAATCCCCTGATCCTCTTGCTGAGTTTCGGCAATCCCTGTGATGAATGCATTGAAATGGTGGCAGACAGGAACGCTTTGAAAGCATCAAACACTGTGTTTATATTTCATGGCTCCTCGCAGGATTGGCATGTACAAATTCCATAAATTCTCCCCAGGAATCGAACCTGCGTTGATCGTTTCCAGCTAGGGCATACTCTTCAATGGCATATCCACTGTTAAATTATCTACTTATGGCTTATTATGTGATCCGTTATCCACTGATAGATTATCTGCTATAGCTTATCCACTAATAAGTTCTCTCTATAGCTTATCTGCTTTAGTCTGACAAGTTATGTGATAATGGCTTATCTATTGATAGCTTATTCCCTGAAGGATTATCTTCTGAGAGCTTATCTGTCAGAGGTTATTGGCTGATAGCTTATCCTATAATAGCGTATACTCTGATAACTAAAGTCTGAGTACTTATATTTCAATAACTTATCGGGTGATAATTTATTGGCCAATTACTTATCGGCAGATAAGTTCTAGACAAGAATTTATTAATGCTAAGGTATCATGCTATAAGTTATAATTGTATCAGTTATTATCTTATAAGTTATCCGCCAAGAAGTTATCGCTAGATAAGTCATTAGCCCAAAAGGCACAGTATTTATGCACTGAATCTCAGCCATCAAATATTTGTAATACCAACGGTTGGATCTGGGTGATTAGGACTGTCATATCTGGATAATTTCAGCCGTCATATCAGCCTAATGTTAGCCGTTGGATCTGGGAGATATTGACCATTAGATCTACTCGATCTCAACCGTTGGATTTGAGTGATCTAGACCCTCAAATCTGTCAAATCTCAGTCGTCGTATCTGCACGATCTGGACGGTCAAATTTTCTGAATATCAGCCGTCCGATTTGAGTAATCTAGAGCATTAGATCTGCTAAATACCAACCGTCGGATATGCAAGATCAGCACCGTCAGATCTGCGCGATCTGGACCATCCGATGTGCTAGATCCCAGCTGTTGGATCTGCACAATCTAGCCTGTCTAATATGCTAGATCTCAGCCGTCAGTTTCATGCGATTTGGACGGTCAGATCGGCTTAATCCCAACCGTCGAATCAGCACGATCGCGACCGTCAGATCTGCTAACTTTCAGCGCGATCTTGGATATTCTGAGCTAGGGGGACATGAGATGAAGCTCACCAAATAAATTTGTGGTGACAGATCGAGGGCGCAGCATAGTGCTTGTGATTTACAGTCACTAGATCGGCTTGTTTCGCCAGCTCTATTGATTCGTTCCAGTGATTCACGAAGAGGTTAACATATGAAGAGTTTGGTCAATTACATGTAGCGATTAAATATTTATATAATCACATCATACAAGTTTTCTCTAAACAAAGTGAATTCGGGAATGAATATAAAAATGTTAAGCTGAATGAAAAACGAAACTTGACGACTCAACCATTCAAAACTTTGGTGGTGGATTGGAAAACCGTTTGCCATTTTAATAAATAATTTTTAAAAATAAAATACCTGTATTTCAGATTCCCAAGGTTCTAGTCAGCAAATTGATGCCACGAGTCGATCTTTATTGCAGTTTAGTTTATTATAAGGATGGAACCTCATTACAATTAATAAGGTAAGAAATGGTATTTGTTTTTTTTTTTAAATTTTATATACCATGTTTATTTAAATGTGATATTTTATTTATATAGTAATATTTTGAGACATTAAAATATTGAATATTTGAAAATATTTATATCTAATTTATGAGTTTTTGTTTAAATGCTATGTATACTATTTTTTTAAGAATCAATATAATACCTAATTTAAAATTCATTAAAGAAAAAAATGTGTTTATTGTCTCACTCTTCACAAGTTTATAGTGCCTTGAGGGAGAACTAGTCACTAATACCACAATGTAATGTACCCACTACTGCATGCCCTCATAATCATATTCTTGAATTAATTCAAGCCCTTGATAAGATTTCTCAAACTAATTCAAGCCCTTGATAATATTTTAAATAAAACAAGAAACACACATTTTATTATACTCTTGTTTCTTTCACTTTCTAATTTTTTCTTAAATGGATCTCACCCTATTTGAAATTTACATGAACCTCGAAAAATATGGAGAATTTGGAAACTTATAAACTCCCTAAATGTGAAAATGTGTATTGCATACTTTGTTTTACTGTTTAAATTTATGAATGATTTATAAAGAACCCTTCGACTCCTTAAGCTTCTAATTTCTTATGATCTTTGAATTCAATAATTAAAGGAAGATTGAGTTTAAAAAGATACTCCAAATTCTCTCTTAACTTAAAAATCTCGAATTTCCATATTGAACAAAGGAAATGGTTTAAAGGAAGAGCAAAATACTATGATTAGGATTCTCCAACTATATGAACTCAATATCAACAACTTTCTAACTTGATCAATAAATTTCTTCCCAACATAGGGTGGATTTTATCTTTTAATGTATTTAATACCATGAAATGAGGAGATATGAATAAAGTGGTCCATTATTACATGGGGCCCATGTAATTGAGTGTTAAAGAGTACATGGGGTCATTACTAAATTGGGACTAAGTTTAGATTATGGTAAGTAATTCACATTATTGATAAATAGAGATATGTTGATAGCATCGAGCCAAAATTAAACTCAATTTCTCCTCCTCTTATAAAAGTAGATGTTGATTAACATCTCTTTGCATTTCCTACATTAAGTTTTACAGGCTACTAAAGAAATTTTTGGTGAATTAACTTTAGTTACTTGTTCAATTTCCTTTCCTAATTTATGATCAAATCTAATCTAGTACCAAAGCAAAAGTACCCTAATTGTTTACAACCAAAGATTAACATTATCAAGACTTTAAAATCTGAATAATACCTTGTGTCCTACCCTTTCTTTTCACCCTTTAATTTCTTAGTTTGGTCCTAAAATCAAGTTGAAACTCCATTCTCATCTTTCCCTATTTAGTAGTTTTCACACTTGCGTCATATCCCATTCCTACCCTAAAAATTCATGTGGTAGAAAATCCACTCATTTTTTATATTTTTACAACTCCACTTGGGAGTCCATATCAACCCTTCCATATTCAAGTGAAGGCTCATTGTTCTTATTCCATTTCCATCCCTCAATCCCAACATAACGTTGTTGTATCTTATTTCTTTATGAGAGGCAATGTCCCTATACTCCCGTCCTCCGTTGTTTGCATGGATACTTCTCTAAGTACCACTCAACCCCCCAACCCACAAACTGGAACCAATCAAGTCAAACACATTTTCGTATTCTAACCAAACACTAATGAATCCTATTTTTCCTTTTCGTAAAAAAGATTATGCAAAATCTTCGGGATTCCCTCTTCCTTCCTCTATTCCCATCCTATTAAGTACAGTGCCTGAAGAAATACTCTTTTTGTTATGGATCGACATTATACATGCTAATTCCTTCTTGATAATCTCGATATATCATTCCTCCAAATCAAAAATTGGATTCGAAATTGACGGGTTAATGTGAGCTTATCTTCTATCTCTCCACAATGGAATTTTGTTTACGCAAGCACCATTAACATGGTTTATTATGTTAATTCCTATGACCCCCCTTCCTAGATATCTCACTCTCTATCTAAGGAATTTTTTTCTCTTAATCGTAGTTATGCTTCCCCCTTTAGAAATCCTTTTGATGATAATCGAGCCTCCTTCTCTCTTGCAAGCAAGCCCCATTTAATACTTTATTCTAAGATATGTTTTCACTTAGTAACAAGGGTCCAAAGCAATGGTGGATGCCTCATCTAGCCACCTCCTTGTCCTTGGTTTCCCTAAGCATTAGTATTGTTACAAAAACCATGCATACTTACTCTATACATAATCTAGACATGTACACATACAACTATATCACAACCAAGTCAACATTCATTAAACTTTAAAAAATGAAATACCAACTTCCTTCATAACCTTCAATAATATCCCCTCCTCACACAAGTGTGCATGTAACAATACCTTCAAACATGAGCCAATCTCCCATGACAACTGCCACATAACTGGTAAGGTGAGTCCACATATAACAAATAGACATTCTAGTAATTCTATGTTACAAATTCCAGTTGACACACATCGATGGAGGTGGAACCTAACCATCAATTTCAAAAATAATATCCCATTCTTCAGTTTAAGCCCTGCTCCCAATAAATTATACAAAGTTTGGATGAGGTATCCCTTTCTAACAATAATACTTTCGCCTAGAGAATACCCTAGTTAAAGCTAAATCTTGGTTGTAGGAGGTGTATTAAAACACATTCTTATTTTGATTAGGAATCTAAATAACATTTCATGCCCTATATTGTACAGATGCAACTTCCTCCATGCTTCAGTTTAAGCCCCGCTCCCAATAAATTATGCAAAGTTTGGATGAGGTATCCCTTTCTAACAATAATACTTTCGCCTAGAGAATACCCTAGTTAAAAGCTAAATCTTGGTGGTAGGAGGTGTATTAAAACACATTCTTCTTTTGATTAGGAATCTAAATAACATTTCATGCCCTATATTGTACAGATGCAACTTCCTCCATGCCTAACAAAATTATGCAAATTTGTGGGGCAACATTAGAGAAAACCCTTGACATCACTTGGATACTTTAACCATGGATTGCTCCAAGTTCATCTATGATAACGACATCTCAAATAAAGTTTTTCTATAATATGTAATATGTAACTCCCTTTTTGGTTCTGTGACCTCTATGAGGCATTGATGCAAAGCCTATACCTATTAGTAGAGTAGTTTATCCAACACTTTGACATGCCTAGATCAGATGACTATGGTAAGTTTTCTCGTTGACCTATACTCCTTCAACTTTCATACGTTGATGGCATAAAGATCTACATGATTTCACTTTAGAGATACTCGAGGAAACGAGTTCTAGAATTTTTAAACGGACCCTTGACTAGGTAAATAGAGTCAAAGTCTTTCTTGAAGACCCCATATCAACAAAATATACAATCAACCATATGTTATGCATGAATAACACCTACATTGAGGTTGTTGTGGGAGAAATAAAATCCAAATAAACTAAAAACCAAAACTCCAATAGAAATGCAACACATGATGGAGTGACAAAATCACCCACAATTAAATTGACACTCTAACCATATTCCACACTAAAAGAGGAGAAACCCAACCTTTCCACCTAAACCCTCTAATATGTGGAGCAAATATAGCAAGCGGGATACAAACAATATCGAATATTGGTGAATATTCAAGTAAATAAATTAAGAGAAACACTAGTCCAATCTCTCTACCAAACCCAAAACCATGGTTGTAGAAGAATTTAAAGTTATACTTGATATAAACAAGGTACCCATGCCATGGTTCTTCTTCTAAGTATTCTATGAAAATTAGTTTTTCTCTGAGGATGAATAGGATTAAACTCCTTCCCTTGAGGAAAAGCAGATGGCTCATGTCGATCCCTCTCTTATCTAACCTATTAATATCATAGAAAAAAACCACATGATGTAGAAGTTCCTAAGAAAACCAATATCCACTACTTATTAGATCAAAGTTATGATTGTTTCATATCCTAAGAAGGAATTCCCTCCATAGGATTCCTCCCTAACCTCATTGAACTTGACACCAATCTTCTAATTCATCATATAAGTATCTCTCCAAACCAACCCATGCATGATCCCCCTCTTATCTTGATTCATGTTGAATGCACCTTTCCCTCTCATTGGAGTGAAGCAATTTTTGGAAGTTGGAAAAAAAATTGACCCTCCTATCCTCTTTCATCCTATAATGGTTCACACCATAGCTTCCTCAACTTCCTCTTGCTCCCTTTATCTAAGTCCTCTCTTCTCACTCCTCGCAAAGGTAATTTATAGATATACTTAGGGCAAGCCCTAATCAAAATGATCTCATAATTGAATCCCTCTTTGGGTTCTCCCCTACGATTCTTGGTAAGCTGCCCAATTCCTTTCCTTTAACCTTCCAAACATACCATTTTTCAATAAATGAAAGGTTAATGTAGTGAATTTGTTCTTTGTTGAGATTTTCTACAACGACTTCATGATCAAATGAATCATTGTAACATCATAACAACTCATGTATGTCATACCCTTAGCACTATGCACTTTTCAACCACTCCTTGGACCATCTAAAGTTTTAAAAATATAAGACTAAGACCTCTCAAAGTCATTGAAATTCCCTAATACCTTGGCACCGAGATAATGAATACACATTTCTCATTTCTCCCATGAGACTTGACTTAGAAAATCCTCCATGACCACCCTTTCAATTTTCATTTCTCCCATGAGGCTTGAAGTATCACATCCTCCATGGCTGCCCTTATTTGGATGCAATGACGATGATTATATATACCTTTAAGGAAGAGCTCTTCTTTTCATCAGGGGACGACTTATTTTGTTTTTATTATCTTGTTCCCTTTTCTTACCTTCCAAATATCACTTCCAAGGCTTATCCCTTGTCTCTTTAGTCTAGTATCCTATCTTCTTCGAAGTTTTGTTCCTCTCCTTATTACTCCAAATTTTGCATGACTAGGGAATAATTATCAAGATTTACTTTTATTTTATTTTAATACATGATTATCTTTGAGGGAATTCCACATGGGCTTACCACTTTGTCACATGCTCATTTTTCTCAACTAGCTTAGGGGAGATATAACTCTCCCTCTCCTATCTTGCGTTCCATTATCATCCAAACACTTGATGTAGGTCTCTCCCCTATCATCAATATTTCACCAGTTCCCTAATACAATTTTTCTCATCTGTAACGGTTTTCAATAAGGATATAACAAGTCAAATTAAACATTGACTTGAATAAGTCCTTTTAGGGCCAACTTGACCCTCTAGTATGTAATATTAATGGCTATATTAAGGGTTGATGGTGTTGTACTTCTCCTATCCTTCATTTTTTACTCTCCTTGACAGATTGAGCCTACTCAAGGTAGTCACTTTTCCTTCCGTGTCTCCAAGATCTTGGTCGTTTTTCTACTTTGTTCATTTGGTTGGTATCCTCATGGATCATTATCTTGAGTAGGGACAAATTAAGATGGAATCTTAGTCAACAACCATGCTTCTCCTAAAGGAAAATGAGTATTAAGTGGTCAATTGTAGCTACATGATCATACTAATAACACCTATTGCTCTCTTTTCTCTTTTGTCCTCACTAATCTAGCCTAGAATAGTCACCTCTCTCTTCTTAACTCAATAAGGCCGCCCTAGTGTTTCCACCTCCCTTCTCTTGCCCTGTATACATCTAATCTAGCATCTTCATCTCCTTCATCCTTGATTACTAATATGTGCCTATCTAGAATAGGGAGTGCATTATGTGGTTCAACCCCACACTAGATTCATGTGTAACTTGCCCAATGACAAAATAATACCTCTCAATTACTACTTAATGTGACGAACATTTCCTTGTAATACCCTTCACATTATCATAAATTGGGGACCTTACTAGGATGTCTAACACTTAGGTGGGGTCCTTTGATTCTTTTTATCCCTTGTTCACCAAGTTTGACCTATTTTTACATTTTGGAAACTTTCTTGGGTAATTCCAACATTTGTGGATCTAATTATGGGTGCAAACCTACTATTAGACAATAGTTATTTAGAATACCTCATTTTGTGCCCATGGAAATCAAAATCCATTTTGGACTTGTTATTTATGGGGTCAAGTGAGTCAAACCTCATTAACCCTTATTGATCTTTAAGCAAGTAGTGTACTGCAAACTTCTTGGAGGTGACATGCTTGTAATTCATGGCATGCATAATAGAGGATGAATTTAGTGGTACAAACTACCACATAATCTTACCAAAACTAAAACATCAAGTCAACATATAACCTTACCAAACCTACCCCATCAAGTCAACATAGATGGTACAATTATTTGATATGAGTTCACCCAACATACACCTACAAAATGACTTTGTTTCTACTATGCAAATGCTTTTTATGTGAAAAAATAATACCACATTGGTTGAGAGATATCACATCAACGATAAAAAATTTACTATATACCATGATATTTCTATATTGAGAATAAGCATGGGAATAACCATAAGGTAGTCTGGCATTTTACTAACATAAATTGATTGTGATGTTACTATACTATGCTATGCTTTTCAAGACTTTAAACTTCAAAGAAAATTTTAATATATAATTTTCAATTTTTAAATTTAAAATTTAGGAAATCTTTGGTATACCCAATGCACCCTAAGGCGAGTGGTTTAAATACCACTTGTGATCTTAGGCTATGCCTTTTTCTCGTGATTTTACTGAAACACTAATTTATTACCAAAAAATATTTAGTTTATTAGTTTAAGAATATTAAAAGATATCAAACCAAATCTGATTCATGGTAGAGTGAGATAGGAAAGCTATGGGATAGGTTCAGTTCCAACAGAGACGTGAGATTCAAAAAAAAAAAATATTGGGTATTCCTCCACTAAATCGGTTTTCATTGAGCTCTAGATTCTTCAATCACGCCAAATTCCCCAACAAAAGAGGTATTGGAGATGCGATCATACTGACTGAAGAGGGTACCACTCTGCTTAGTGAATTGTGTACACAACCAACTATTGCATACTATGTTGATAGCTCGCTTTCAAAGGTATTGATCCCTTACATTTATTGCAAGAAAAGTCCACCATCTCTAAATTCCCTCTCTTTATGGAGAATACTACAACTATAGGTCTCGTGAGGTGATTTAAATGGTGATCTACATTGTTGATGTTTTGCAGGTTGCATGTCTCCTCTAATGACCACATTGAATTCCTCCCACATACATTAAAAGTAAATCATACCGAGCCTTTATAAACCTCGCAAATGCCCATTCCTACAAATTTACCAGACGACAACTCCAACTGGCAAAGTTCCCACGTTGCGAAAAATCACATATCAAGTCACCGACCATGTTGAAGAATCTAGGGCAAATTAAGTTAATGAGATTCTTCTTGCTATGATAACTATTTGTGAGGTATTTTAACTTTTCCTTATTATCACAATCTTCTCTTGTTATTATTAGAGTGTGTCTTTTAGTTCATCAAATAGTCACCAAAACAAAAGAGACAAGAACAAAAGATGTTGGCTTTCTACCAGGGCAAAAACCTCTCACTCTTTGAGAGGAAAACCCACACAAAATTCTGCTTGTAGATATTCCAGTTGACGAATACCAAGACCATGACCCTTGACCTATTAGACCACTCCAAGACCAAGACACCAATCCTCTTCTATGTCATTGCTGAGATCATCATCATCACTACTGATACACTAAGGTCATTACTATTGCACCACTAAGATCATTACAGTTGCACCATTGTTGCACCTTCATCGAGATCATTGTTGCACCTTCATTGAGATCATTGGTGCACCTTCACTGATATCATTGTTGCTCCTTCACTGAGACCTTTACCATACCAACGATATCTCTATACTGAGATATGCATGTATATATACATATGCGAATTGCACTGAGATTTTCATCATGACCTTGTCTTCATCAAAGCCATGACTGAGACCATGATTACCACAATGCCGAGATCACGATTGTGTCTAGTATGTCGAGAATGTATTATTGTGGGATCATTGTGATCCTTTTCATATCAACTATGCCGAGACTGTGACTGTGTCCTCTCCCTGCACCAAGTTCTTCATCATCACAACTATGTCGAGAATGTGATCATCATGATTGTGAGGATGTTGGGACTTCATCCCCGTGGTACTTGTTGTGCCTTAAGAAACCAATTTCATGGCTGTGTAGAAATTGTGCTAAGACATTAATGTTTATAATTATAGTCACTTGTTTGTCACTTAATTGTATGTTGTATTCTCAAATGAAGGACCTGAAAGACTTGGGTTTTAACCCTTAATACTTAGGTGACATGAAAATCTCATAATGCCATTTGATTGCTGAATATAAATGATGAATGAAGAAAGCTTGAAGAAGTCAGAGACAATATGTTGTTTTACACAGAATCTACTATTTGTGACACTTGGAGAAGTTAAAGATAATATGTTGTCTTACACAGAAACTACTATCCGTAACTTAGAAGAATTGCAGAGGTAGGAACTTCAAGTATAGGAGAGCTCTTTTAAGGGATTTTAACTTCATTTACATAAGAAAATAAAGACATGCAACTTCATTACCATACTTAAAGGAAGAAAACATATGATGACACATAACAGAGAAGTCACAAAATCATACTCGACAATGTGTGGAAAACTTCTGATTCTTTCATTAATCAATGGTTTTATCAAGAATACAGTGGCCTAGTCTTTAGGTTCTCCAAAATCCGAACCCTTTCTCTGTAAATTTTTCTCTTTTTATACATTATGAGACAATTGGTAATCACCAAAATTGTCAAACTGCTTAACTATCTACTAACTGTCTAAAGTAAAAATCACTACAAAATATCACATTAGAGGGTAAAAGACACCGATTCTCAAGAAAATAAAATAACAAGAAGTAACATAATTTAGAAAACTGATGATGGGTGTTCGTTGTTCAGATCTGTGGCTTGAATGCTGATGAAGTTTATCTGTAGATGTTCTGATAATATTTAAACTGTTTTAACACAACACGCTGCACTTTAACAAAACTCTATGCATGGACTTGTGGGCCACCTACATATTAGAAGTGTTGTGATTGGTCAAAAAACAAGGAAACTCGACCAATCATCATCCATTTGAAGTTTTGGTCATCATCTCTAACTTTGGTTATTTGCTAAAACAACGAAATTGGTTGATTTACGTGAAATATGGCAAACCTTCGGTTACTACGGAACTCAAAAGAATTAAATCTCTATATCATAAACCTATCGCGTCTGCCTAAGCTGTGCGCGATCACCATCCAATCACCCATTCAATGGACGGTTTGATCCCTCAGAACTCAACGAGACTTTAAACTTGTCGAACAAAACCTTATCGCGTCCGTTTTTTGAACAACCCTTTGACTCCCACATGGACCCGATAAGAAATAAAATTGTCAGTTAAAGATTTATCAGGTCCGATTTTAAAAATAAAACTCGATTACTTTTCGACGTAATATCCGTCGGATATCGTCCCTTTCGATGGACAGTTGCGATTGATCCGAACTTCAACAGATTAAACTGCATTCCATACACCACCGCATCCGATTTCCCAAAATAAACTTCATTCTAGTTACCCACACAATTGCCATCGGATCTGTTGCCTTGCAAGTGAATGACTCAGATCTCCTTACGGATTTCTCACATTCAAAGCCATTAATAAAATAAAATAAGTTATTTCTTTCAAATTTCTGCTTTTCCCCTTATTTCTGCTACAACATAATATTTGATTTTTTTCTTTTTCGTAATAAAACTAAAAATAAAATTAAAAGGACAATGGATGCTACAACAATACCTATCTGAAAAAACACAGAGATGTTGTTCATTCGAAAATTTGAATTGTGATGTGAAAATCCCAGGATTGTACCCATCGGAAAATTGCAGAGGATCCTAGTTTTGTACCTTATTCTTTTGCGCAAACCCTAATTGGGTATTTATAGTAGTTTGACCCACATATTAAGCCGACATGACCGTGAACCATTGTGTCTCCTTATATGAGGCGCCATGACTACTTTTTATCTTGTTTGGAGGCCGAATTCTTCAAGAGGGATTGTACTTGCCTTTGGAGGGATTTTAGACATTTCTATAGACTTGCATACATTAAACATAGGCTCAAGAAGAGCTCTTCATACATGACATTTATTCTAGACTCTAAATGACAAATACTATTATTCTAAAATCACTTGCTCATGAAACCCATGAAGCAAGTTTACAATAATAATTTTGTTCTCTTTATTACATCATTTACATCAAACATAATTACATGTCATTATGAAGACCGAACCTAGTTACACTTTATTCAACACTCCCTCTTAACTAGGGAGGTATTAATAATGGTACTTGGTCATTTTCAATTTGAAGAATTTCTCATAAGAAGAATTGAATTGGTATCCCATTTGTATAGCATCATAGTAACCAACATTGTTTCCACAACAAGGCCTTAATTGACATCTCTATCTCTCATTAGATCAGAGCACAATGTTGGTGAGACCAATGACTATAGACACCATCATTGTCTCTCAAGGTACATACCCACTCGGGTGTTCACTGAGTATGACCTTTTAGGACTATTATTATCTTGGGTTCCCAGCCCTCAAAGAATATCGGTCCTCTTGCCTACTCTTATCTTGGATGCCCTACACATCCTCAAAGAGCATCAAATGCCAGATGATTACCCAATCCTCCATTCTTTCTTCCTAATTGAATACAATAATTTTGTGTCTATCTCTTCCTCTCAACTAGGGAAGATATGCTGATTCCTGTAAAGGAATGTACCCAAGTTCCCTCTAACTAGGAACTTACCCAAGCTGTCTCTCAATTAGGGACTTGTCAAAGCTCCCTCTTAACTAGGGACTCTCCTTTTCATCAACAACTTCTTCTTTGTGGGTCCTTCAGCTACTTGATCATTTTTCCTTCCTTGATGTCATGTAATTCAGTCGAGTTTCTCCCTTGTAGGGCATCAACCATCAATCACTTTCCTTATTGGTTCATCATGTCATTCCTTTCTTCATGGAAAGTGGCCTTCTTGATCCATATCTGGAACCTTATTCATATGGCTACTTCTTCTTCATCATGTTTCTTTCGGGATTTTCCATCCACCACATGAATGCTAGTTGTACTTGTACTTACAACTCTTGTTCCAGTAGCCCTAATGAACCCATCTAGATATTATTCAAGAACTCAAAACATAACATTAAATCAAATAGTACCTTACGAGATCGCTCTTCATCATGACATCTTCATGTAGGTATCAACATCTTGCATACATGTTGACATATCTCCCAAAGATATCCATTGTCAAAGGTCTCCATCTTTTCCAAACTTTCATCGGAGTCTTCATATCTTTCTGGGAGATTTCATAGTCAAATCTTCTTCATCTTTTGGATGTTGATCGCCTTCATCAGGGTTGCATAACTCACGATCTCTTCCTTCCTCACACATTCCATTCCCAGGAGTTTTCAATCATAGTTTCTTAATTGTAGTCAACCACCTCATACTTCATATGAGGACATGTTATGTTGATTTCATCTAGTGTGACTTATGTCTTCCTGCATCCTTTCGGAGGAGGAGATGATTTTTCTCTTGATCATGCTTCTCAAGATAGAAGTAATGATCCATGTTGCCTTAAACCATGCGACATGACTTTATCATATTAAATACAAGCATACATGCCTCATTTTACCTTTATGTCATCTAGGATTCTTCCAACAGCTTCCTTGATTGAAAATATCTTCAACCCCTTGATCTAGTTCATCTCTCATGTCATCGTACCATCATCCCATGAACTCCACAAGTTGGAGTTTTTGATGAAACACTTGCTTCCTCTCTAGATTAGTGAACCCTCCTATGAGGATTCCATCAGAGAATCTTGAGGATCTTGTATATCCCCATCTGGCAGATGTTTCCTTTTTGACTTGATGTATGGTGATCCTTTTACTAGATGACTTCATCCTTTCCTTCAATGTTCAATGAGGTTCCTAAGAGCTATATCCTTCATGTTTGACTGCCATGGATTTTATCCTTCATGGTTCACATGGTGATGTTATGAGCTCTTGTTTCTAATGCTTCCATGATGCCACGATGCATCTTATTATCATGGTCATATCTATAACAAAATATTTGATGATTGGACCCTTTTGTGAGGGATTCCTTCTCAATCATAGTAGAGATCTGTTACTCCCTCTTTCCTTGGCCCTTTTCTTCAGGTTCCTCCATCTTTCTGGCGATATGAGCTTTCTTTTCATAATATTTCTATAGTATTGAATCTTAGCTATATTGTTTTGTCTTGTTTGAGGACTAAACTTCCCTTTCCTTTCTACAAATGCTTGATTCTTTTAACCTTCAACATGTTTTCCCTCAACTTTCCTTTTTCTATCTAGCATAGAGACCACAAGTTGAATGAGGTAACTTTCTTGTCATTTGTTACCTTTCTTATCAATTAGAACAATGATGATTATCTTCTTATCATCTCTCCCAGATCTCCCAATTGAGATCTCATGAAGATATTCCTTCATTCTTTGATACCTTCAATTTTGTGTAGATCAGGTCTAAGTGATATGACCTTCTTTACTACATTTTCAGAGAATATATCTTCTAGCATTTCATATATCTCTTTTTATGTCTCCTCTCCTGTTACATAGGGATGAGAGGATCTTTGACTGATTTCATAAGAATCCTATGAGTCCTTTGATCATTTTACATGCATTCAAACAATGCTTGACCTTTAGATACTTTTCCATAGACATCAATGACTTCTCTTATGGGGACTATATCTATCCTCCTTTCTTATGCAAGGAATTTCGATGACCCAACCATTTGATAGATCTCCTTGCACACATAAATTCATTTAACCAAAATTATAAAATGAAAGATACTTACTTGACAAGTGAAGATGAACTCTTCTACTTGATCTCTTTGATGATGGTTGAAGAAGATGTATTAGAGCTTCCTCTTGGATGATCTTCTTTCAGATGAGAAAGACTTTCTTTAATATAAAAGGTTGCTCCTTTTGATAAGGATGATTTGTTTCTTCTTCGGATGATATTCTTCTAGGGTAAGGAGATGATCCTTTCTTGTGAAGATGACATTGCCTTTTCTTGTAGTGTAGATCAGGACTGCTTCTATGGTTTCAACTTGATGAGAGTCTTGGTGGCCTTTTGATGATGACTATGGAGACAAAATTTCTTGTTGTTGTAGACTGCTTCTTTGATCTAGGGTTTGATCCTTCAATGTAGATCTTGATCCATGAATGTCTCTTTTTTGCCCTTCCTTTGACTTCAACAACCTTAACTCTAAAACCACGTTGAAGAATCTAGGGCAAATTAAGTTAATGAGATTCTTCTTGCCATGATAACTATTTGTGAGGTGTTTTAACTTTTCCTTATTATCACAATCTTCTCTTGTTATTATTAGAGTGTGTATTTTAGTTCATAAAATAGTCACCAAAACAAAAGAGACAAGAACACAAGATGTTGGCTTTCTGCCAGGGCCAAAACCTCTCAAAATTTGAGAGGAAAACCCACAAAAAAATCTTCTTATAGAGATTCTAGTTGACGAATACCAAGACCATGACCATTTACCTATTAGGCCACTCCAAGACCAAGACACCAATCCTCTTCTATATCACTGCTAAGATCATCATCATCACTGCTGCGACACTGAGATCATTGATGCACCTTCACTGAGGCCTTTACTATACCAACAAGATCTTTATACTGAGATATGTATATATATATATATGAGAGTTGCACCAAGATCTTCATCAAGACTATGACCAAGACCATGATAACCACAATGCCGAGATCATGATCGTGTCTAGTATGTCGAAAATGTATTATTGTGGGATCAATGTGATCCTTCTCATCTCAACTATGCCGAGACTATGACTATGTCCTCCCCCTGCACTGAGATCTTCATCATCACAACTATGTCGAGATTGTGATCATCGTGATTATGAGGATGCTGAGACTTCATCCCTGTGGTACCCTTCCGAAAAAACACAAAGATGTTGTCCATCTAAAAATTTGAACTGTGATGCGAAAATCTCAAGACTGTACCCATCCGACAATTGCAGAGGATCCAAGTTATGTTCCATGTTCTTTTCTGCAAACCCTAACTGGCTATTTATAGTAGTTCGACCCACATATGAAGCTGACATGATAGTGAACCGTTGTGTCTCCTTATATGAGCCGACATGACTACTTTTTATCTTGTTTGGAGGCTGATTTCTTCAAGAGGGGTTGTGCTTGCCTTTGGGGGGCTTTTAGACATTTCTATATACTTGTATGCATTAAACGTAGACTCAAGAAGAGCTCTTCATACTTGACATTAATTCTAGACTCTAAATGACAAATCCTATTATTCTAAAATCACTTGCTCATGAAACCCACAAAGCAAGTTTACAATAATAATTCTGTTCTCTTTATTACATCATTTACATCAGTCATAACTGCATGTCATTATGAAGACCGAACCTTCAATAGGCGATCTACAACTCTAGGGATGTCATTTGTCGACTAGCTTATACACATCAAATGTCAACCTACTAACAAGTGGCGCAAGATCCACTACCTAGATAAAGGGCTCTAGCTCCAAGAAAATTTGGTCATCCAATCAGGTCAATCTTGGTCATTCAATTAAAGCAACCTTGACTATCAAATATGAGAAATCGTGGCCATCCAGTTTGATATTGGTCCTCCCATATGGACAATCTCAGTCATTCGATCAAAACTATCTTGACCTTTTGATCTGGACAATCTCGACCATTCAATCAAAGTGATTGTGACCGTCAAATGACAAATTGAAGCCATATGATCTGGTAAATTGTAGCCCTTAGATATAGGCGATCTTGGCCCTCAGATCTAGAAAATCTAAGTCATTTGATCAGAGTGATCTCAACTGTCAGATCTAAGAGATCGTGGCCGTCAAATTTGGGTGATCTTGGTTGTCTGATCAAGACAATCTTAGCCATTCGATCAAAGCAATACCCACTGTCAAATCTGAGAAATAGTGGTTGTCAGATCTGGGCGATGTTAGTGTAAAATTTTTAAATAATATGACACATATTCACAGAGATTATCCCGATTATACACTATTGCAGAATACATGCATAATACATAACCTCCTCTACATTGATCGTGAATTTACAGAAGCATAAACAATAACATGCGCACATAGAAGCATCAATCACACATATCAACACAATATTTTCCCGGGGAAAGCATCTCGCTAAAAACCCCAACTATCTGTATATTATATTGATTGAGAACATGTAACAATACATAGTACAATACT
>APFE030448585.1:1087-26975 GCA_000404065.3 Pinus taeda | reverse complement strand
TATCGGGTCTAAAATTAATCGAGTTTTACCTTTAAAAATCGGACCCCATAAATCATTAACTGACATTTTTATTTCCTATCGAGTTCGTATGGGAGTCAAAGGGGTGTTGAAAAAATGGATGCACTAAATTTTTGTTCGAACATGTTTAAATTTTCGTGAGTTCTGAGGCATCAGACCATCCATTGAAGGGGTGATTGGACGGTGATCGCATATAGATCAGGCGGACCCTATAGGTGTATGAACCAGAACTTTAATTCTTTGAGTTCCATGGTAACTGAAGGTTTGCCATATTCTAAAGGTCATGCAGGTTCAAGAGGCGCGATAAAGTGATAGCTTGATGAGTACGTTGAGGTGTGTTGCAGGGAAGCAATGATCACGAAGATTAATTAAAGCTCAACCCCCGCAGTTGACCGTAACGTTAGCATGGTTGAACGCAATGTGTTTCCTGAAATTACTGCAGGGGTTCAACCTTGTTGAAGCTCCAGTACATTCTTTACCCCCGCGACGAGCCTCCCAAAGCTTTTCGCCCCACGTCGCTCATTCCACATCCTCCACCGCTTTCATCTTTTAATTGCTCACGTCACTCACCACACCCTACCACTTCATCCACTACTCCATTAAGGCTCAAGCTATAGATTCTAACAGCGAGCAACCCATCATTCTCTGATTTCTATTACTTCTTATTATCTTGTTTTCTTGAAATGAATGAGGTGTTTTTACCCTCAAATGTAATATTTTGTAATAACTTTTACTTTAGACAGTTAGGAGAATAGTTAAATAGTTTGATAGTTTTGGTGATTACCAACCATCTCATAATGTATAAAAAGAGAAAAATTTACAGAGAGGAGGTTCAAATTTTGGAGAACCTGGAGACTAGGCCACTGTATTCTTGATAAAACTGTTGATTATTGAAAGAATCAAAAAGTTTTCCACACATTGTTGGGTATGATTTTGTGACTTCTTTGTTATGTGTCATTAAATGTGTTTTTCCTTTAAGTATGGTAATGAAGTTGTAGGTCTTTATTTTCTTATGTAAATGAAGTTAAAATCCCTTAAAAGAGCGCTCCTATACTTGAAGTTCCCACCTCTGCAATTCTTCTAAGTTACAGATAGTAGTTTCTGTGTAAGACAACATATTATCTTTAACTTCTCCAAGTATCACAGATAGTAGATTCTGCGTAAAACAACATATTGTCTATGACTTCTTCAAGCTTTCTTTATTCATCATTTATATTCAACAATAAAATGGAATTCTAAGATTTTCATGTCACCTAAGTATTGAGGGTTTAAAACCAAGTCTTTCAGGTCCTTCATTTGAGAATACAACATACAATTAAGTGACAAACAAGTGACAATAATTATAAACATTAATGTCTTAAGCACAATTTCTACACAGCTAGGAAATTGGTTTCTTAAGGGGCAACAACTGGATTGTTGGGAAGGAATCCAGAGATTGTATTTAGAAATTACTACTGCATAATAATAAAACCCTCAGAGTTGTTGCACTGGTTTTCTCGCACTGGGTTTTTCTGGGGACATTTGTCCAAAAATAACTTTGTAGATGTGTTGTATCTCTTTCTTATTCAGTTTCTTGTTTCCACATTTTATTTAAATGGTGAAGGCTACAGTGTATTAGTTTTGGTGTTTATTGTAGGAAATAGTAAATATTTTTTTTAGTAATTAACAAATAGAAGAAAAATAATAAGTTACTGTAGTAGAAATTTGGGGCTTCCAAATTTTCACATGGTATCAATGCTACAGGTCAAACAAGAGAAGAATGTTGGAAGGATCCAATGTTGAAGAAGGAAGGGAGTTCAAAATTCCTGTAGAGGCATTAATTTGAATCCCTTGAGGGTTTGCATAGTCAGGCCAAGAAGGCAAGATTTTCGTGGTAAATCTCTCTTTGAGTGAGTCGACAATGAGGTAGGATTTCCATATTGAGATTTGTCAGCAGCAAAGGGAGCGACGTAGCAAAAGCTTCATTGGAGAGGGGTGTCTGGGGTGACACAATTTTCTACAGGCAGTTATTGGGTAGAAAGACGTCAGAAGGAAGAAGAGAGGCACTTGAGGGAATTTCTTCCTCAAAGAATTCCTAGTAAGGGAGTTAGAATTCTCATTTGCTGAGCAACAACAGGAGAGAGGAGGTCATTCGAGTTTTTCGATTGGTAGAGGTGGAAGCCAATGGATTGAGAGATCAGGATCATTTGGATGGTGCTCCAACTATGTGATCTGGAAGGCAAGGATGTCATGCCTTTTGGATGTGCATTATCTCAAGATATATGTCGACAGCATGGTAGCTGAGCCCACAAATCCATTTCCGCTCAAGAAGTAGAAGGGAGAAATGGCGAAGACTAAAAGAATGATCCTCGATGGAGTGAGAGATCATATAGTCTATCACATCGCTGGAAGAAACACTACCAAGGATATGTGGGATGATTTGTCGACGTTGTTTCAAGGATCTTTCGAGCAACAAAATATGTACTTGGAGGAGAAGATGAGATCTATGCAGACGCAGAAGGGGGAACGCATTGATACATTTCTCTCTAAGCTTCAGGAGACAAGAGATCAGCTGGCAGTTGCGACACCTCCAGGTTCCAATATGGTAAGATTGGCCCTAAATTCAATATCTGAGGAGTGGCAAGTCTTTGTCTAGAGCATCCTAGTGATCAGGAGCTCAAAATTTGCCAAAAATTCAAAGTTGCCAGAATGGCGTGGAACCTGAATGAACGCGTAGTGCTCGTCATTCTGATTCCAATGGTGTGAATGACACTCAAATCTGAGCTCGTATGTAGAAGTTAGAGCAAGTCAAAGTTTAGGTTTGACTTCGACACGTGGTAGGATTAGATGACATGGAAAAGGTCCCAGTGAATGGGGAAGTTCCAAGAGCCAGGTTGCCATTGGGTCCCGCATATCACATATCGGGGAAAAACTAGTGGTCCCAACTTAAGAATCGGCCCCCAGCAGTGTCAATTTGTGATTTGTGATATCGCAATCACACATCAGAGAATGTTAAGGAAATCGGCCCCCGGAGCAGTTAGGGTTGCGATGTGATATATCACAATCGAAAAGTCAGGTTGCGATTTGCGATAATCACATATCGCACCAGTGCCCCGTCGATATATATGTTACTGAGGGACTCCGCTAATGTGATTTGCGAACACGATATCATTTCAGAGTTGTAGTTTATAACTCGTCGAGTCTGTCGGATCAATAGATCACATATCACAATGCGTTAAGTCTTGAATATAAGAATCACCCCTAGCAAAGCTGATTGCGATTTGCGACAGAGCTGTTGACCCGTCGCTTTTTCTGCCGGACCAACCACTTTGTATGTGACCACTCAGCCTTAACTGTGAGATAGGCGGGGAAGATAGCAGGACTGCCAATTTCAGCAGAACTACTAGAATTAACTCTAGATAATGAATTTAACCGGTAGTGAGCCAGATTTGGAGGAGACAATTGTGGAAATACTGATAAAAGCCATAAATAAGGCAATTTTCGACCAAATGGAATGCAAAAAAGAGGCTAGATAGCCATTTTTGGACATTTTGAACTCATTGGAATAGGTTTTAGGATCAAAGGAGCACTTCTTGATAGGCTTTTTGCAAAGTGAAGCCTACGGGTGCCATGGTCAACTAGAGTGTTGATTCAGTTTATGGAGGAGTTTGAAGATGGAGATGACCTTGAAAGGGTCTTCCAGCCTCCATGTGCTTTCTACAGCAGCCATTACATCAATGTTGTAGCTTTATTTCTTCTTTTCTCTATATGTGTTTTTGGGAAGAGACTTGTTTATGTACTTCAAGTGGATTATGGTATTGTTTGTGCTCTTTGAAGATGGAGTATGAGGTCTTGTTGTAAGATGCTTGTGTTTGCTGAAGGTTTGCATGTTTGATTGTAGTTTAACATGTGTATGGAGTGAGAAATTTTGGAGAAGTTGTTTCTTTCAAGGAGAAACTAACCATTACATTTCAGTAGTTTATGTACTCTTCTTTTCTAGATATTGAGCATATGAGAATGGGTCACGCCTTTAGAGCTAATCCAAGGAGATGTAGCCCAAGAGGGGTGAACTTCCTTAACAATGGATGGTGTATTACTGATTGATGCATGTTTCCATTCAGTGTTTTGGTTTCATGTTTTAAGTTTTCTTTATGAAACTAACTTAAGTAAACACACATAAAATTCATGTTTTTTACTTGCTATTTTGGAGTACAAAACTCAAGCACATTTTTATATTCTGATGAGGATCTTAGCACAAAAATCTAATATTCCAAATTCAGATCAAGTTGGTATCAGAGCTTAGGTTTGCCTTGTGCAAGGAGGAATTTTTTGTTGTTTGCAAGTGAATGTGTTTTGAAGCTTAAGTGAGGAGAAGGTTTTGGAAAAGAGACAAGATTGTTACAATCTCTACCACCAAGTTCTACCTCAAATGGTAGTAGAAGCTTCAAGCAAAACATGTCCCAAGGAGGAGAGTCTGCAAGAATGTCAGAGGATGTGAAGGCTCTTAGAAAGACTTTCTTAGACATGGAAGAAATGGTGAAAATCCTCTATGAAAATAGGAATACCAAATTGCAAGGTGAAAGCTCTAGACCTCCAAGAGGAGAATGTTCAAAAAGGGAAGAAGGTAACAAGAATGGTGATAAACTACCATCTTCTCCATAATCTTCATGCTTTTCTACAACTCTTATGCAAGATGCTAGTGTAGAAAGTCCCTCAGAGAAGGTAGATGGACAAGTTTGTACCTTTTGTCCACATGATGTGGAAGATGAGGTTCTATCAACACCCAAATTCAAGAAGATGGAAGAAGAGAGCCAAAGAGTCCAAGAGGACACATCTAGAATCAAAATGGAGTTCTAAAACATCTTTGTATGTCAATCAAAAGATGAGGCAAAAAGTAATAATTTACATGCTTCTTCCTTATGCGAAAGTGTTGACGTAAATTCATTTGCAGCCTTTGAAAAACATAGTAAAGGCATTGGATCCAAGCTCTTGACCAAGATGGGGTGCAAGGGAGGAGGCCTTGGCGTAAACCTGCAAGGCATTAAAAATCCAATTAAGGCCAAGGAGAGGCCTAAATATGAAGTCTTAGGCTATGTTGCCAAAGAAGAACGGTCTTTTAGTGATAACTCATGGGTATCGTGTTCCTTTTGTCGTTAGAGAGTACATGAGGAGGCAAGATGTTGGGATTTGCATCCAGAATTGGTTCTCGATTGGTTCCTCAAGCGTAAGGAGGACTTGAAGTGCAAAACATCTCCAAATAGAGATGAAAAAGTTGAAGAAGAAGGGAAGCTAAATTCTTCTTGCCATGCAAGTTCCTCACGCAAAAAGTGTAAGCCAAAGGACAACAAAAAGAGGTATAATCGTCCTATTAATTCAAATGTTTTTCATAATGGAAAACAACATGATGATTTGATTAACATGTTGAGAAATATGTTTCCATGCACAGTTTGCCTTTCATCTAACCATTGTGTAGATAAGTGTGATAAAAGGAAAGAAATCATCAAGAAGATGTTTATGTCTAATGGAATTGAGACTGAAAAGAGAAAATCTCATCGAAGGTTAAAGGCAAGTGAGCCAAGAGGAGCTTAAAAGAACTTTTTTACTCACTCCAATTTCAGTGGACATTGGGTCAAGAAGTGTTGGAAATTGTTTCCACAACTTCATCCTAGTAAGGGCAAGCAAATCATGCAAGCACCAGAAGAGGAAGCAACAAAAGAAAAAGTGGCACAAGATGTGACCATCCCTGAAGCAGTTTCAGAAGAAGAGAAAGTTCAAATAGAGGGTTCATTTACATGGTTGGGTAAGAAATGGCCGAACTATTTGTCCAGCTGAAGGTTGTAAATTTTTGTTTTGTACTAGTTGCATATCCCCATAGTTGGGTAATTTGTAAAAGTGATGTTCATAAATAAATCGCTTATATGCAACAATGTTTTCTTTACGCTTTACAATGCTAGATTGGCTTATTGATGGTCAATTTGAATGGAAAAATTGGGAGTCAAGTTTATTCCATTTTGTAAAATGCATTTCTATTTGTAGTTTGAGAAAGCATTTTAAAATTGTTGTATGAGTAGTTGCAGCACATTTAGTATGCTCCAAATGTGTTTAGCACTCAAGTTATACAAGTATTCACTATGTGAGTCTTGTTTTGGTTCATTTGGCAAAGTATTTAGGATCTTATCCTCGATAAGGATTTTGCAGATGAGCACCTTGGAATTCTTCTTGGAAAGGATGTTGCTAGGGATGGCCATAGTGGCATGGGCAAGTTGAGAAGAACATCAAACTTGAATTCTTTGGTCAAGTTGTATTTTAAGTTCAGCTTGAGAAAAATCCAAGACAAGTACAAGGCAGGGCACTGCAAACATCGATTGGATCAGGTTTGGAAAAATGAAGGAACTGTACTTTCAAATGCTGAACAATTGAAAGTAAAATTTTGGAGACAAAAATTTTTTCAATGGGGAAGAGTGATCGGGAGCTCAAAATTTGCCAAAAATTCAATTTTTTTCAAAATGGTGTGGAACCTAAACAAATGTGTAGTGCTCGTCATTCTGATTCCAATGGTGTGAACGACACTCAAATCCGCGCTCGTATGCAAAAGTTGGAGAAAGTAAAAGTTTAGGTTTGACTTGGACAAGTGGCACAATTGGATGACATGGCAAAGGTACCAGTGAATGGGGAAGCACCAAGTGGCAGGTTGCCATTGGGTCTCGCATATCACATATCGTGGAAAAAAACAGTGGTCACGACTTAAGAATCGGCCCCAATAGTGTCAATTTGCGATATCGCTATCGTACATCGCAGAATGTTAAGGAAATCGGCCCCCAGATCAGTCAGGGTTGTGATGCGATATATCACAACCGCAGAGACGGGTTGAAATTTGCAATAATCACAATCGCGTATCGCACCAATACCCCACCGACATATATGTTACCGAGGGATTCCACCAATGTGATTTGCAGACACGATATCATTTCAGAGTTGTAGTTTATAACTCATCGGGTCTGCTGGATCGCCAGATCACATATCATAATGCATTAAGTCCTGAATATAAGAATCACCCTCGGCAAAGTTGATTGTGATTTGCGACAGAGCTGCGGAACCGTCACCTTTTCAGTTGGACCAACCACTTTGTATGTGACCACTATGCCTTAACTACAAGATAAGCAGGGAAGATGGCGGGACCGCTGATTTCGGTGGAACTGCCATAATATAATGAATTTAACTGGAAGTGAGCCATATTTGGAGGAGAAAATTGTGGAAACACTGATAGAAGTCATAACTAAGGCAATTTTTGAACAAATGGGATGCAATAAAGAGACTAGATAGCCATTTTTGGACATTCTGAACTCATTGGAACAGGTTTCAAGATCAAAGGAGCACTTCTGGATAGGCTTTTTGCAAAGTGAACCCTATGGGTGCCATAGTCAACCAGAGTGTTGATTCAGTTTATGGAGGAGTTTGAAGATGGAGATGACCTTGCAGGGGTCTTCCAGCCTCCATGTGCTTTCTGCAGTAACCATTACATTAGCGTTTTAGCTTTATTTCTTCTTTTATCTATATGTGTTTTGGAGAAGAGACTTGTTTATGTACTTCAAGTGGAATGTGGTATTGTTTATGCTCTTTGAAGTTGGAGTATGGGGTCTTGGTGTAAGATGCTTGTGTTTTCTGAAGGTTTACATGTTTGACTATAGGTTAACATGTGTATGGAGTGAGAACTTTTGCAGAAGTTGTTTCATTGAAGGAGAAACTAACTATTCCATTTCAATAGTTTATGTACTCTTCTTTTCTAGATATTGAGAATAATGAGAAGGGGTCATGACTTTAGAGCTGATCCAAGGAGATGTAGCCCAGGAGGAGTGAACTCCTTTAACAATGGTTGGTGTATTACTGATTGATGCATGTTTCCATTTAGTGTTTTGGTTTCATTTTTTAAGTTTTCTTCATGAAACTAACTTAAGTAAACACATTGGATGCTTGGAACCTTTAGTGGGTTGAGTCCTCGAACAAAAAAAACCACAATCTCCCTATGCTTATATGTTGGTCTATTTGTTTAAACAAGAATGGAATCATATTTAGAGACAAAGACATCCGATGGCCTATATCAATTCCTTAGATTATCAATGCCTTCCATGAAATCCTTGATGATGATATTACACCTTTTGTCCGAGTTGTGATACCTAAAGTTATAAACCGGAATCGCCGTTAGGTTTTTTTGATGGATCCGCATAAGAAGAATGATGTGGGGGGAGCATATTATTGCACTTAACAAACAATCATTTTTATCGCATTTAGATGGGGTTGGGGGCTGGTACAAATAATTTTGTTGAACTCATCACTCTCAGACATTTGCTTCATTTTGCATTGGCACATGATTGCAGACAACTAGAGATATTCGGGGATTCCAAAATCATTATAAATTGGTTCAAAAATACATTTGCATGTCATGTTCACTCTCTTAGGAATATGTTGGATGAAGCAATGCTTTTAAAATCTCAATTTGATTATATTTCTTGTCACCACATTTACAGGGAATGCAATCAGAGTGTCGACCATCTACCAAAGGAGGTCACGATCCATCCCAGGGGTTTATGGCTAATAAAAGAGTAGCGGGAGGCAGAACATTTCCAGTACTACCATGGGCCATATAATGATCAACTATATCAGAGGGCTGATAGGCCCTAATTACAGTTTATTTACTTGTAGATATCATCAGAACTCTATGTTTTATATATTGTATATATATTTTTATCTGAACAGTCACTGTATACCCCATGAGGTTAATCTTGTACAGACTTAAATTTTTTAAGGCTATGACCTAACTTACTGAATATGCTCGTTAGGCATCCACAACATATAATTTTCCAATTTATAGAAAATTACGATTTTTCCCCAGGGAAAAAACTTAAGTAAACACACATAAAATTCATGTTTTTTACTTGCTATTTTGGAGCACAAACCTCAAGCACATTTTATATTCTGATGAGGATCTTAGCACAACAATTCTAATATTCAGAACCAAATTCAGATCACTTGGGTAGGGCGACTTTGCCAAACTGGGATGAAATGTGGGCAGCTCTAAAGCAAGAGGAGACGGGGAGAGACTTGGTTAGGGAAAATTTTAGGGGCTAATATTCGCAGATGGGCTAATTTTCCATGTTTTTCCAAGAAAAATATTCGCCAATTCCCATTTTTTCCTAAAAATGATTCAGCTAAATTTTATAAGAAAAAAATATTTTGCCTTAAAAATCGCCCAAATTTTATAGAGACTATATAAAATCATTAGAATTTTGAATATTTTTACTAAAATATCGCTAAGAATTTTATAGTTTTCATATTATGGATTAGTAAGATTCGCCAAGGTTTCTAATGTTTAATATAAATTTCCATCCTTAAAATTTTCCCTGGACTTGGTCAAGTATAAACTTGATGGAAGCAGTAGCAGTGGGTTGAAGCCCAAGGAGGAGGAAGAGAATGAAGCCCTCACATCCAAGGGGCAACAGGATCAATGAAATAAGAAGAAATATGTTTCTAAGCTCAAATGCTTCAGGTGTGGTGAATTCGGTCACTACGCAACACAATGTCCTCTCAGGAAGAAGGACAAAGATGCGAAGCATGATCCAAAAGTTGTAGCCACAAAGATCGAGGGGAGGATTTTGCCATGACAGCTTAGGCATCTCCAGGAGGGAGGTGGGGTGATTTAGAGTTGTAGTTTGAAAGGACTGCAAATGGGCAGGATCCTTTAGGAGCCCACCTCTTGGATCAATTCCTTGCTACGGGAGCCTAGATCAGTAGTAGCAGGATGGACCAGTGTCAGTTGGTACAGAGGAGTGTTGGAGTGATAGTTGTAGTGGCTAGAAGTGCCAGAGACTGAGCAACAAAGAGCTAGAGTTGGTAGCAGTGCAGTTGTCACAGAGCAAAGGTTAGCAACAACGCAAAAGTTTCAAAGGGTTAGCATAGGGACTAGCAGCAATCGGACTCCAGAAGCGATATGCATCATATTGAACACTAGTTTAGTGATTTGGGATGATTTTCCATTGCAGATGCAGTAGCAACAGTGGTTGGAGAAGGTTTCAGTGCATATGCAGTTGGTAGTGGCAGTGCCAACAGTAGCATGGATGCAGAATTGAGAGGGAGTTGCAGTATGGATATAGTGTTGACAGTGGCAGGGTCAACGGTAGTACAAATCCAACATTTGCGCAGTAGTTGGTGGACAAAATGTTAGACATCAGGGGCGCAGAAGGAGATGTTACAAAATAGAGTGATGCTTCAACTGGTTGTTGCTAGAGCACATTCCTCACTAAGAGGTAGTGTTGATTTTTTGTAGCATCGGATGTGATCTAAGTCTCAAATTTTGTAGGGAGGCTTAGACACATGCATTCTCCAATACCTAGAAATCGTTTTGGGAAATTCCACTCGGAAACAATTTTATTAAAATAATTAATTATTTTTAATGGGACCCTAAGTCTAAACTTATGAAATTAAAGTAAATAATGGGTATTAATCTAAATTGTGGGTGTAACTTCTAGAAGAAGATGAGGATCAAGCCAAAATTCTCTAAGCCATTGATTAGAAGTTAAACTGGGCCATTCATTGTCCAACAGAAAGATATAAGAAGAGGCTTGAGGGGCACTTGGAGAACACATAGAAAGAAGATCAGAAGTTCAGTTTTCTGAATTAGAGTAGCTATCGGAGAGATTTTCGATAGTGATGTTTTGCAGTGAGGGGTAGGGATAGTATCGGTAGGGATAGTATCCTAGTTGTAGAATACTCAGTAGAGAAGGCAGAGAGAGATCCAGCAAAGGCAGCGCAGAGCCAGAGAGGCTGACGTAGAGCCATGCAGAGGCAGTGTAGAACCAGAGAGGCTAATGCAGAGCCACGCAGAGGCAATGTAGAAGCCTTGAGGGAGTCCAAAATTTGTTGTAGGATTCGATTTTTGTAGCTGGAAGCTGGGGTGTGAGACCAGGAGAGCAGAAGTCAGAGTCCTAGAGGCAAATAGATTAGCCAGGAAGAGTGACACAAGTCTTAGATAGTGTGACACTGGGTGGCATAGACATTGCGTAGAGGCAGCCAGGGGCTGTTCATTCAAGGGTTGGACCAGCCAGGACTTCCAGTGACAGTGTAAGGTAATCTCACAAATCTCTCTATCAGTGATATTTTCTATAACTGGATTGTTGAGAAGGCATCTAGAGATTATATTCAGAAATTACTACTACATAAAAATAAACCCCTCAGAGTTGGTGCACCGGCTTTCCCACATTGGGTTTTTCAAGGGACATTTGTCCAAAAATAACTGTGTAGATGTGTTGTATCTCTTTCTTGTTTAGTTTCTAGTTTCCGCATTTTATTTAAATGGTGAAGGCTATAGTGTATTAGTTTCAATGTTTACTATAGGAAACAATAAATAATTTTGTTCAGTAATAAACAGATAGAAGAAACATAATCAGTTGTTGGAGTAGAAATTTGGGCACCCAAATTTTCATATCCAAAGCATTCTAGCTTCAGATATTCTTCATCAATGGCAGATTTCTTTGAAGTGTTGTTGAATAAAAGATTTGTATAAAAATAGGTGGGCCCAACAATGTTAACTACACACTGTTGGCAGGTTGATAGGTGCAATCAATATTGACCTTGTTAGCATGTAGCTTAATGGGGATTTGGAAGCATTGATATAAATTTCCTCATATGGTATATAGTTTGTTGATGAACCTTTGTGAAGGAAAGCTTGACTTTCCATAGGTTTTCAACACTAGTTAGCTGCAAAATGCCCTTGACTTAGAGTCTCGTACAAATGCATGTTTTGAAAATCGACAAAGATTAGATTGTGTAACACTAAAATAGTTTGTGACATAAAATAAGAAAATGTTTAACATATTTATATGTAGACACTAGCATGGATCTATATCAAATTGGTCTTTGTCTTTTATCCGTCTTCATCTTTAATAAATTAGTCATTAAGATAGATTTATTTGAATGAAATTAGCTTTTGAAGAAACAGGTTTTTCATGTCAACTAACAAAGTAAACATGGTTTTCCAAAAGAGAGGACATGCTTAGAAGCTTTCCATAACTATGGTTGATTGCGAGCACCTTATCGGTAAATTAATTCGAGTCCTTTTTCAATCAATGTTCTTTTATGCATTTCCTTTTCCCCAAGACAATTACAATAGGATTCCTTGAGTTTCAAACATTTCACAGAACTTAACCCGACCTCTGCCCATTTAAAATAGGAAATAAATAAATGATAGCATTAGCACATAAAGCATAAAGAAGTTAGGACAACAACCATCATCAATCTTCTTGTTTATTGTAAATTTTTTTGGGTGAAATTTGTTTTAATACTTGCCACTAAAACTGCACATGTTCTTATCTTTGACCATGTTTTTATTCTAGTCAAAGTTTGTTTGTTTCTTTATCTGTTTATAGTGATTCTTCAACAATCTTTAGTTTGTAGTGATGAAAGAAAACGATGAAGTGCTCCTACAATAATCGCAAGGTTCCGCAAGACTCAAATAGGATCACCACTCTTGATAGAGTAACAAGGAATAAAAAAACAACCAAGAAGGGAAAATTTAGTAAAGGAATAAATACACAATCGACAAGGGAAATTTTTAGATCATAAAGCTATAGATCTTAAATTTGAAATCTTTTTTTCTTTTCAAGAAAAAAATGCATAATTTGATACTCTAGAAAAAATAAAAATATACATAGTTAGGTGCTTTTCTTTAGCATACCATAAAAGCAAGTCTCTCCACTTCTACAATGTTAAAAATGGAAGACAAAACTGAAACTAGCAGCTCACAAGTGAGCAAGCTACACTTGGAGACTGCTTGGGCAGTACCGCACACCTTCATTAATCATGGAATCGAAATATATAGATTTACATCAATTTATGGAGATCGAAAGTATCTCCTAGAAAATAGAAACTAATCCTAATCTAGGACACATGCACAACTATGAAATAGACTTTCTCCAATATTACATGGTTTCTCAATTATTTTCAATTTTCCCCCTTAATGGAGAAAGGGTTCACTTGCACACCTAACATCTCCCTAAACAATTCAAATTTAATCTTCCCCAGGGGCTTGGTGAAGATATCTGCTACATTTTCATAGGTGTTACAATATTCAATAAAAATTTCTTTAGACTGAACCTTTTCTAAATATGTTTTGTGTTTTTATGAAAAACGGGGTTATTTGCCTACTTGATTGAACTCTGGTTGTCACATTTAATCATTGTAGCATGTTTTTTCTCTTCTCCAGCATCATGAAGAAGTCTCCTCAACCAAATTGCTTCACAAGTCATTGCACATACAACTTGATACTTTGCTTCTGCTGAAGATGAGGATACAATACTCTGATTCTTACTGCTCCAAGAAATGACCCTGGACCCAATATTGAAAGCATAACATGTTATGGATATTCTATCATCCAAATTTCCAGCCCAGTCTAATTCTGAATAACCTGTCAGTTTAACATCAAAAGAATCGATATATTTAATGCCAATATTGATGGTTCCTTGAACATATCTTAAGACACCTTTGCTTCCACCCAATGATCCTCAAGAGGTTTTGACATAAACTGAATCAACGTGCTGACTAAAAATGCTAAGTCAAGTCTAGTTGTAGTCAAATAAATTAGACTTCCAACTAGTTGTCTGTACAGTGTAGCATCCACCTCTTTAGAACCATCATCATTATGAAGTTTAACATTCTGTTGTATAGGTGCTGAGGTAGCTTTACACTGATCCATTCTAAATTTCTTCAATAATCCCCTGACATACTTTCCTTGAGTGAGAAAATTCGGGCCAGAATCCCTCCAGACTTCAAGACCCAAACAATAATGTAATTCTCCAAGGTCTTTCATTTCAAAAACCTGTGACATCTGAACTTTGATTTATTTAATCAATTCATCAACATTTCCAGTAACTATTAGATCATCAACATATAAAGAAATCAACACAATCTACCCCTTTGAATAAAAATGGTATACAAATTTGGGTCATTTTTACTTCTCTTATAACCATGCTGCAAAAAGAAAGAGTCTATTTTTTCATACTAAGATCTTGGTCCCTGTTTCAATCCATACAATGCCTTATTTAATTTACAGACCAAATGTTCATGCCACTGTTTAATAAACCCTTCAAGTTGTGTTAAATATACCTCTTCCTTCAATTCTCCATTTAGAAAAGCATATCTCACATCTAGCTGGTGTAAACTCCAATGATGCTTTGTAGCTAAAGCTATTAACATTCTAACAATATTTAACTTAGCGACAGGAGCAAAGGTCTCCTCATAATCAATCCCTTCTTTCTGTGAGTACCCTTTAGCCACCAACCTAGCTTTATATTTGTCTACACTACCATATGCTTTGAACTTAGGTTTATATAACCATATACAACCTATGGGCTCTTTCCCTTCTGGTAGTTCAACTAATTCCTAGGTTTTGTTTTTAGTTATTGACTCATATTCTTCTTTCATAACTGACCTCCATTCATCATACTGATTTGCTTCATTATAATTCATGGGCTCAACAACATTTAAAATATTAGTCATAAGAGCATAGTCTTTATACCTTGCTGGTAAGTGAGTTTGCCTACCTAATCTCCTTGGTAGCTGACTTGCCTCAAATCTATCTTGCTCACTCCTGAATGGACTTGGATTGCTAATTGTACCTGCATCACTAGATTCTTCTTTTTGTTGTTGTTGCTGCACATGGTTGTGTTTGGATTCATCATTGCTATCATCAATCAGTAAAGGCATTTGCCACATCTCATAGCTTTTGTCTATGTTCCCTTCATCAACCTTTTCATGGAAGAAAACATCTCTAGTCACAAATACCTTATCAGTAGAGATGGATTAAACAATTTATATGCTTTGAACTCAGAACAATACCCTACAAATATGCATTTTATGGCTTTAGCATCAAATTTCTTCCTATCCTCCTTAGGAATATGTGCAAAAGCTTTCGAACCAAATACTCTTAAATGACTAACTGTAGGCATAAAACCATATAAGGATTCTTGAGATCAAGACTCTTAGTTGGACTTCTATTCTTTAAATAGACTGTAGTATTAATAGCAAATGCCCAAAAGCCATTAGATAGGTTATTACCTTTCAACATGTTGCATGCACACTCCACCAAAGTATTTTTCTCTCTGCAACCCCGTTCTGTTGTGGATTGTGGGGCACTGTAAACTATTGAATTATTCCATGATTTCTGCAATATTTGATGAAATTTCCAAGCTTGTATTCTCCCTCTTGATCTGAGTGGAGAATTTTGATGACCTTCCCTGTCTTCTTTTCAACTATACTTCTGAATTCTTTAAAATATTCAAAAGTATGACTTTTATTTTTGAGAAAATATACCCAAGTATATCTTGTGCAATCATCGACAAATAACAAAAAATAATAAGCTCCTCCTAAGGATCTTGTCTACATCGGTCCACATTTATCAGTGTGCACAAGTTCGAATATATCTCTCTTTCTCCTATTTAAATTTGAGGGAAATTCATCTCTATGCATTTTTCCAAGTGCACATCCTTCACAATCAACATGTGCATTTTTTAAAGCAGTGAGTCCATTCACCATATCTTGTTTCTATAGTAGCAATAGGTCATGAAGATTGATGTGTCCAAATCTTTGATGCCAAAGATTCTCCGTTGTCATAGTTGTTGAAGTTAAAGCTTGGTGTGGCACGCTTGTAACATTCGACCTATACAGGCCTCCAACTCATATTCCAGATGCCACCGGCTTATGATGATCTAGCAAATCCTTTATGACACAATAGGTTTTGAAAAATTCTACATTCAAGTTCTGGTATGAAATCATGGAGACAGAGATCAAATTCTTTTTAATGCCAGTACACATGACATTCTGGATGCGCCTGATATTACCATCAGGGAATATCACAATAATATTTCCATACCCTTTAATCTGGTATGCTTTGTCATCACTAAGGTAGATATTAGCACCACTGTTGGTCTCTTTAAAAATTTCAAACCAATGCTTATTACCTCTCATATGAGTGGATGCTTTAGAATCCACAAACCAAGTTTCGGCCTCATCAGTCTTAGCAGAGAGAGTAGAATCAGAAACAAACAATTTGAGGTCATAATTATGATTTTCGTTAGCAAAGTGCCGTGTATGCTTCTTATGTTTGTGCCTGGATTAATCAATCTTATTTTTGTAACAATTTTTAGCAATGTGACCAGTTTTACCACAGTAAAAACACTTGATTCCTAAATCATTTCTAGTTGATGACATATATTGGAATGGCTTTTTCCGGGGTGTACCACTGCCTTTTTGTCCTGCGCCTAGCTTCCCTTTGAAAGTCTTTTTCTTCGCCATCAATGCCAAGTCTTCATTCTGAGGCTTCAGATTCATAAGCCTCTCTTCTTCATGCATCAATATACCCATCAATTCTTCAAAGGTGGAAGCTTTCTCCCTCGTTGTCAGCCCTGTAATAAACATCTAATAATCATCAGTCATACAATTTAAGGTAATCGAGACGAGATCAGTGTTGGACACTTTCTCACCTATGTTGCCCAACTTGTCTCTCAAGTCTTTGATCCGTGAGATGAATGCAACAACAAATTCATTCTCCTCCATTCTAATGGAGAGAATCTTACTCTTCAGAAACAACAGCCGATTTGTATTTTTTATCCCGTACAAATCCTTGAGTGTCACCCAAATATCATTGGAAGTTTTTCACTCTCTAATGTGATGGATAATTTCGTCGTTTACTGACATCTTCAACATCATCCTTTCTTTGTTTTCCCTCTACTCCCAATCTTGATTTACTGTAATTGTTCCTACTTCGGCTGTAGTTGGCATTGCTTCGTCCCCATTTTCAATTGCCCACACGCTCGAGGATTCGAGGAGCGTGTGCAATTTGAACTTCCAATTGGTGTAATTCGACCCATCAAGCTTATTTCTTTCATTCAGGTTCGCTTCTGTAACGTGGTTATTCATTGTGGCAGGGTCGATCTATGGATCCAGCACAAGATCTACAAGAAGACCCTGCATAGGGAAACCCCAAGTCCACAATCGATTTCCACTGCCGTCGTGCTGCAAATGTGAAGATCATTACACTAATCACATAAACAAACCAACACTCGGCATCCAGTCTGAAACATCTTTAATCTTCATTTATAGCCAACGCAGAGTTGAGATAATCCAAGTGGAATGCTTTAAGTCGGAAAAATTACGGCGAGATCATTACCGGTTATGTGATAAAATAATGAAAGCGGAGTTGCAGAAATCATTGAATTTCACTTCTCAATTGATAGTCTTGTTAACTTGGAGAATCCACGATGGATTGAATTGATTTTAATGTACTGTATTTTATTTTCTCCTTTTTTAATATATATGTCATATAAAAGAACTGAAACACGTTCGAATATTTTTTATAGAATGTATACAACTCTAAAGTTATATATGATGTAAGTTTAGGGATTTATAAGGTTGATTATAAATTACACTTTTTTCAAACACCTATTAAGTCTTGAAGATTACACTTTTTTCAAACACCTATTAACTCTTGAAGACATCTCTTCTATAGGTTTCAAAGATGGAAGAATAAAACCCATGATGAATATGGCACAAACTTTATAAAATAGTTAATTAAGAATAATACGCCAATAATGATAAATTTATCTCATGAGTCTAATGATGTCTTAATGTACAAATGTCTCAAAACGATGTTCACACAACCATCATAATGACAAGCTATACCATGGCAAATGTGGTCACTATATAATCATTATAAATATTTTAATATTTCTTCTTAATGGTGATTAGAGGAACGAGAATATACTTGGAAAAAGATGGCCTTGCATAACATTTACTCTACTCTCAATGAGAATTCAAATACCCTACATAAGTCACAAAGATAGCTCAGCTTTAATGTCATTAAGGATAAGCTAGGGAGTGGAACAAGGTAGAAACCATTAATAAGTTGTAGCTAGATCCTCAAAAAAGTGCAAGGAAAGAATGCTTTTCTTTGTTAAGAATTGTAGCAAATGCATATCAAATCCCGAATATAAAAAATCAATGCAAAATGACAAAAGTAAGATGAAGACAAATGTGATCTAACAAATTGACAATGTTGACAATCCACCAAAATGCTTCAACTAAGACCTTGAACATAAGCACAAACAAGTTCGATATGTGCTATAAAAGATGCATGATGTGAAATAAGATAGACCATATTGGCATTAATGCATTAAAAAAAAAAAAAAACAAATAAACAAACAAACAAACAAACTTTGTCACCAAAGTGGCCATGTTTAAGTACAAGAATCATATGGCTAAACCACCTTTCCTATTCTAGTGACATGATATAGAGCAACTAAATCAATAACACTTGCATATATTGTGTATCTAACCAGCATAGACCCATCTTAACCACGGATATATCAAGCAGCGAGAGGGATCAAATCTCTCGAAGTGCAAACCTCTTTTTTAAGTGCAAAATTTGAGGAAAGGTTTGTACCGTGAGAGATTTGATCCCTCTCGACGCTTAATAGATTCAGGGTTAAGATGGATCTAGGTTGGTTATATAATACTATATAATATCTGTATTTGTACCTATGTGTCTCTTTCTTATTCCCTCTCTTTATCTCACCCCCCAAACATACAGACTCTCTCTCCATATTCATCCATCTCTTTTTTCGTCCCTCTTCCTCTCCCTCTCTCTCTTCCCTTTCTCTCCCTCTCTTGAGTCCTCTCTCTCTCCCTTCCTCTCTCCCCCTTTCTTTCCCAGCTCACTGTGTCTCTCCCTCCATCTCTCTTGTGTTGAGAAATCTAGGGCATTAGTATTAGGTGATTTCTCTTCCATTAGTAACTATTTGTGAATGTTTTTTCTTGTTTAGATTAGGATCTTCTTCTTATTATTAGTGTTATTATTCATCAAACAGTAACCAATACATGAACATAAATACACAAGAGACACAACATGTAGGCTATGAGCCAGGGCCAAAACCTCTCACTCTTTGAGAGGAAAACTTGTACAAATTCTTCTTCTAGAAATTCCAATTAACAAACTTTAGATATACTAGTTATGGCACCAAAACTTTTCAATGTATTGTCACCAAAATGTGACCTCTGTAGTAGCACCAAAACATAGTGATACATCACTGAATAATAGCTCCAAAGCTTCGTTGTTCTTTCATCACTTCTTGTTGTCCCTTGACCCATTCGAATTGTTCTCCCTTTTCATATCATTTTCCATCCAAGACTCAGAAAGGCATCTGAACGATCTTCTATAGTTCCTTCTTATTGTAACTCTGTTGTCCTTTCATCATAACAAACCCTCAATATCCCTTTAAACATCTCTCTAGGCTTCATCTGAATTACCTTATGTTTTGAGACCTGAATCCGAGTTTGATAACCATCCGAAAATTCAGAGTAATCCGAACTCTATTTTATGTGTTATGCGAAGAGTCTACCCGCCTATATATAGAAGTCTCCCATATATATAAGCTGACATATATACATCTAAGGGATGTGTCTCTAATTTGAATCTGACATGAAATTCCTTTCTATTTTGAGGCCGACATCAAGAGCAGGACTAGTGCTTGTCATTGAAATGATTTTAGACATTTTCATAGACACATATACATTGACTCATGCTCAAGAAGAGCTCTTCATACATGACATTGTCTCTTTGATTTAATGATAAATCTCAAGGCTCTCAATGGGAGCCATTAACAAATAAAATCTCTTGCTCATGAAACCCATGAAGCAAGGCATTTAAAAAATAATTTTATTCCTTTCTTTTCATCATTTAGAAATATCATGATTACATGTCATTATGAAGACTGAACCTAGTTACTTGTAACAACACTTCCTCTTAAATAGGGAGGTATTCATAATGGTACTTGGTCATTCTCAATTTGAAGAATTTTTCATAAGAAGAATTCAGATTTGTAACTCATTTGTATAACATCATATCAACCAACATTGTTATACAGCAAGGCCCTGACTAACAACTCTATCTCTCCACAAGATCAAAGCATAATGCTGGTGAGACCAATGATTTATAGACATACTCATAATTGTCTCTTTAATAACATACCCTACCCGGGTTCACTTGGGATATGCTCCATAAGGACTATTCTTTTCTTGGACTCCCCAGTCCCACAAAGAATATCAGTCCTACACGACTACTCTTACTGTTGGATGTCCGATCTCATCCTCAAAGAGCATCGGATGCCAAATGATTACATAATCCTCCATTCTATCTTCCTAGGTGAAGAACATAATGACATGTCTAGGTGAAGAACATAATGACACGTCTATCTCTCCTTTTCAAACTAGGAGGACATATTCCATTAAAGGAATGTACTCATTCCCATCACAAGGGAATGTACCTAAGTTCTCTACTTAGGAATTTTCTAAGTTTCTTCCAAGTAAGAAACTTGTTTTCAGGCTCCCTCTTAACCAAGGACCTATCGCAACTCCTCATGTGGAGACGTTGAAATAAGCAACTTCTTGAAGAGATCCTTCCTTTGATGTCATGGATTTCTTCTCCGTTAAGGAGTCTTCATCTTTGGGAACTTCTACATAGGGCACAAATCATCCATCACTTTTATCCATGAGTTAGTCATGTTCTTAACTCATCAGAAAGTGATCCATCAAATTTTCCATCTGGCTTTGCTTCATGTCATTCTGCTTTCATGCCATATTTTTTGGAAGGATACTACATCCTTCTATATGGTCTACTTGGAAGTCATTCACAGATCTTCCTTTTGACAGTCCTACACAAGCCCAACCAGATGTTAGTTCAAAAATAATTAGTGAGCACTTCAAATCAAAATTACCTTTGTGATGATATTTTACCATGACATCTTCTTGTAAGTATTAGCATCCTACATGCATATTGACACATCTCCTATAGATATTCAGTGTCAGGTATCTATCTTTTTCCGACTTCCATCAGAGTCTTCACATTTTTCCAGGAGATATTCTAGTCACATCTTCTTGGACTTCGGATGTTGAATGCCTTCTACCATCATTGCATATTATCACGATATCTTCTTATCTCTTCACACACTTCATTCTCAGGAGCTGCCAATTAGAGTTCCTCAATCGTAGTCAACCTCCTCATACTTCATATGAGGACATATTATGTTGATTTCATCTAGTGTGGCTCATGCCTTTCGACATTTTTTTTCATAGGAGGAGATTCCTTTCCTTTGATGGTGCTTCAAAATAGAAGTAGTGATCCTTTGTTACCTGCAACCATACAACATGATTTTATAATATTAAATACATGCATACATACTTTATTTATCGTTAGGTCATCTAGGTTTCTTTCAACATCTTCCTTGATTGAAACGATCTTCAACCCCTTGATCTGCTTCATCTCTCATGTCATCATACCATCATCCATGAACTCCACAAATTGGAGCTTCTGATGAAACACTTGCTTTCTCTCTAGATCGGTGAATCCTCCAATGAGGATTCGATCTTGCATATCCTTATTCAACAGATGTTTCCCTTTTAAACATATGTATGATGAGACTTGTCCTAAATGACTTCTTCCTCTGATTTTTCAATGAGGTCACCAAGAGCTATATCCTTTGACTATCAGACATCCTTCATGTTTCTTATGGTGATGTCATGAGCTCTTGTTTCTAATGCTTCCATGATGCCACGATGAATCTTATTATTTATTATAGCCATATCCTATAAGGTTTAGGAGCTATGACAAGAACTTTTGTGAGGAAGACTATCTTAGTTGAGGTCTCTTACTTCCTCTTTTATTGGACTTCCTTTCTTCAGCTTCCTCCACTTCTTTGGTGATATGGGATTCTTTTCTTTCTTTTGATATTGTCCCTTTAGGACAACCTATCCTATAAATTCCATAGTATTTACTTCCATAGCATTGAATCTCAGCTATGCTCTTCTTTCTTTTTCTAAGGAACAAATTTTCCAAACTTCCCTTTCCTTCCTGTAAATGTTTGATTCCTTTAACCTTCAACACTTTTTCCCTCAACTTGTCTTCTTCTATCTTGCATAGAAACCACAAGTTGTCGAATGAGGTAACTTTCTTATCCTAATGGATATTTGTTACCTTGTTCAGTAGTTAGTGCATTTTAGAACAATGATGATTAGCTTCTTATCATCTTTCCCAGATCTCGCAGTTGAGATCTTATGAAGATATCCCTCTATCCTTTGATACCTTCAATTTGTGTAGATCAGATTTAAGTGATGTGACCTTCTTTATCGCATCTTCAAAGAATAGCTCTACCAGCCTATCATATATATCTCTTTGATATCTCCAATATTGTTATATAGGCATGAGGGATCTTTGAATGATTGCATAAGAATCCCTTGAGCCCTTTGATCCCTTTCCATGTATTTAGAGGAGACCTTTCCATTGATATGTTCAATGGCTTCACATTTTTTGAGGACTATGTCTATCCTCCTGTTAATGGTGTTGGACCCGCCAACATTCATGGGATATCCCTTGTATGAAGTCCCAACTAGACCTCACACTTTTTGGTGTAGAAGTCCCATCCGGTACGATGGCCCAATTTCCATTATCTTAAAGATATGCCTTAGCTCTTGCTTGTTATCATGTGAGAGTGGTTTGCTTTGTCTTCGAAAAATGAGGTTCACGTGCTTGGTGAGTGCTTAGTGTTGTCTGTGTCAAAGCTCTTTCACTACAGAGGAAGAGGGTGGAAGTCAGTCTCAAGTTGAGAGGGAATAGTCCCAACTCTGCTAGAGACACACAACACAAAAAGACATGCGTAACTTCCTGTAGAGTAGTCCACATGGATGCAGTAGTCACAAACACACAGTGAATAGATAGCACACACAACACTCAACGGAATAGTCCACATAAGTGTGACGAGCGTTATAACAAGTTTACGCAAATGAATCTGTCGAGTGTCCAGCGGGATAGCCCACACAACCGAGACAATGTTAGCAACTGATACAACACATTTCAAAAAACATATGTACTAAAACAACTGAAATAGTTCAGATGTCTTAACACAAGTTAAAGCAACATGCATTACAAGCATCCAATGAATAGTCTTACAAACAAATACAATACATGTGTGAAAACGTGCTAGCCTATTAATAGACTTTTGAATTAAGTGAAAGTTCCAAGACACATCGATACACCATTACATCACTAACCTCGATAGCGAGGCGTTGGAGCCACTACTTGCTCCTCAAAGAAAATATTACAGACTCTCAAGGCTATGTGGGAGGAGCCAAGGTGAAAAGTATTTTGCATGTACAAATAAGGGATATTTATAGCCAAGGGTAAAACTGGCCCTTGTGGCTGTTCTACTTCTCACATGATTGTTTAACTTACATGATTCTTCAAATTTCCATGACTCTTCAGATTTAAATGTGGGTCTCTTGGACTTCCATGTTACATTACATTGATTACAACAATGTGGCCCACAATAGTGATGTGGCTATGATGACTCATGACATGACTCGACATGATAGAGGTGATGTGTTCATGTTGTTGGTGGTGTGCATGTCGAGTTGTAGTGCTACTGAGTGATGGATGTCCTCTTGGTGTATCATAGCTTCACCTCTGCATGGCAAGGTGTGCGGAGTCTTCAATGGTCTTAGTGTTCACTTGATGTTACATGTGCATGTTTCTCCTTCGCTTGTACTTTGGCATGCTCCATGCATTCGTCTGTTCACGAACAAATCTCCTTGCATGCATTCCTTGTTCATCCATTCGTGAAACAATCTCCTCACATGCACTCCTTGTTCATCCCATTTGTCATCGCGTCATGTCTCATACATGTACTTGTATTTGCAATCACTCATGACGAGATGACATCAAATCCAAAAATCTCCTAGTCTACCATGATGCATTGTCGTTTGCTTCTGGATGTAGGTGACCAGAAGAGAGGACAAGGCTCTGAAACTACGCAAAGAAGATTTCAAGTTGGGATGCGGGCTCCAGGCACTATTCATGAAGACTGCGCAAAGGACACTGGGAGGCTGATATGGGCAATCTAGATAAACAATGACTATTTACAGGACCTGGCTTGAATAGAGGGAAGATATAGATCATTTTTTAGGGAGGCAGTGTAGGCAGATGAAGGAGACTGGCAGTGAAAACTGCATAATTTCTTCGGGAAGCTGGCAGCGGGTGGCTTTGAAAAAATGTGCAGTTTTTCTGGGGAATTGGCAGCGGGCTGTGGGATTATGCTGGAAAAAACTGCGCAATTTCTTGGAGGTTGGCCTGCTGGACATCCTTGCATAGTTTCTAAGTTGACCGAGATGTTGGGCAACTAGAGGACTACTCATGAAAACTGCATAGCTTTTCGGGTGAGAACATGCCGACTAATTGGGTGCCTGGCAGAAAAACTATGCAATTTTTTGGGGGAGTGCAGTGACAGAAATAGGGTGTCTATCTGGCATGTCAGGGAAGTTTCTTCAGTCAGTGAAGCAGGCATGCTTGGCAGATTTTGCGCAATTTTTTAGAGGCATGAGGCACGGGGTCACTACCCGGTCAAACTCTCTGATTGGCCAGCTAGAGGCTTGGTTGATGTGCTTGCAGACATTGCATATTGGAATGGTTTGCTAGGAAAATTCTACGTTGTTCTAGCTGACAGTTAGTTGAGTCGATTCCAGGGTTGTGCAGTGCAGACTGCCTAGGAGGCAGCCTCAAGCTCTACGCAATTCTGGGCAGCAGTACATAATCACTGAGAGATGAAACTACGCAATGCAGCTCAGCGGATGTCTGATTGTTGGAGGGTGGTCCGGTTAACAGAGCTTCAACAAAATGACCAAGTGTATGAATGAGTGACTTCATACATGCATGACCTCTTAAACATACACTCGACATGACTTGACGACAAGACACCTCAAATGAACAAGACAACATACACTCATTGTGACTAACCGATGGTGTGAGCGACAAGCACGACACTTATGATAGATCGTTGAAAACCACAATGATGCTTGCATGACAGTGCATACAACGCTCTATGTGAGTGTGATGGATGTTTACATAGTGGACACAACTTGTACACATGAAGGCGGACCTTGTGCGTGGCCAGAACATGACTGCAAGAATGACATTGTGACCAACATGCAAAAAGATGTCCGATGAACGGTCAAGTGAGGAGGGTGGAAAGAATCAACATGGGCTCACGGAATGATCCCAAGTGTTGGAAAACATCAAGGAAAAACCTAAGGAAGGCTCTGAAATTGAATGCAGGACAAAATTTTGGAGGGTATTGCAGCCGCTACAACACTTGGTGACACACTGGTTGAACTCTAGATTCTCTGTTTTGGTCCATTGTTAGCACAGGGCCTTGGTATTTTAGGAAGTATTGAATCATTGCGCAGGTTACTTCGGCTTCCCCACTTACCCCATGGACAGACATGGTTCACCTTTTGCCAACTCAGTCAAACACAACAACAAGTTTTAGCTTGATCACAATGTTTTTAAATCGGGGAGGGTAGTTAGACTCGCGAATTAAAAAATTTCAGAGTATAAGTTTTCATCTATGGTATTGCTCCGCTGCCACCAGGCATGGACAGTACCCGATGGAGTCACGTAGGAACACACGGATTGCTTCACTGCTAGCGAGCCTAGTCAGTACCCCAGTGGAGTTGCATGCTTCACCTCTCTGCACATGAAGCTTGTCTCTTCTTTCGCCTTTGTATTTTTAAAGAGGACCATGCATAGAAACTTATTTATTTTTGGGGTGGAAAAGGGATCCCGACTTATTGAGAATAGAAGAGGTTGTTCCTTTAGAGAAGCATGTAAGACCTCTGACATAGGTTTGTTGAAAATAATATTGAGAGGGGGGGTGAATCAGTATTATCTAGTTCTTTTAACAAATCTTCCTTATTTACACTTTGAATTATTTTTGCATATCAGTACCATAAAATAATGAGCAAG